>JAZHYW010040784.1:0-151939 GCA_037355805.1 Ixodes ricinus | reverse complement strand
CTACTCAACGAAGTTTGGTAAATATTTAGCCCGCCAATTTCTACGGGATCGCCTTTTCACCTTTGCTCAAGAAACAGCTTCCTCTCTTTCACTTGCGAGAGACTTAGCAACCCGAATTATGAGCTACACCAGCGGCGTAGACTTTCCATTTTCCGGGGGTGCGGGGGGCAGGCTGAGAAGTTCTCCGGGGAGGAGGGGGGGTGCTTTTCCGCGCAATTTTTTTTACACCGGCAATTATCAGTAGTTTATTTTAGGGGTACATTTTACAGCGTATGTATATCGCCATGTGTCCGTCGCTGTGTGTCAATGTCAATCACCGTGCAAGCGTAGCCGTGTGTTCATCGCCGGTACCACGGCGCATGCGCCGGCGAGCACAAATCTGAAAAACAAAAAGCTTGTGCCAGCTGCGAAGTTGTGGGGGTAGAACCCAGGCCCCTGTGCTTCTGAAGCAGTAATCCACTCGGCCACGAGTCTTTTCTCTTTAATACATGGAAATAAAGCCTGCGGCTGCAGAATATCAGGTCAAACGCTCATTAACAAGACAACCGCACAAAACAGTGTTCGAACTCAACAGAGACTCAACTCTCATTAACAAGACAACGCACAAAACAGTGTTCAAACCAAGCAGACCAAGCGGACGTAAAAGTGATCGATGCCGCGTAACCTTCTCGCCAGAACTGGAGATTGAAGCTAACGAAAGCACACTAAGATTCCATTTCCCATGTATTTCGTCAATAAAGGCAACGTGGGCGTTATTTTGTTTACATGCCACTACTAGAAGCTCGTTACATGGCACGTAAACAGCGTCTCGGTAAGGATCATGGCCCAGGGAGGCACGAGCCCCGATGTCCCCACCCCCTCGTAGTCAACGCCTATGAGCTACACGATCGTGCGCCAGATAATGCTCGGTGCGTTCTCTGTCTGCAGCAGTGCCCTGACACGTAAGATCGCCTCTGCGAATAGCAAAACTCTGATTAGGATCCCTGGGGAGTCGCGAATCAAAGTTAGCAGCAGCGTGACGTTGCATGCAACCGGCTCAGTGTTGCACGGAGTAGATGGTCACGCGTGGTACGCAGGCTCCCAGTTCCTGAAGCCAATCAGGGCTGGGAGCGCGTAGCCAATCAGGAGCTGGGAGCATGAATCCAATCAGGAGCGTCTGAGTCAAACTGAACGAGTCAGTGCCAGCGCATTTTCACGACATCCGCTCTCAAAAAAGTATATGTTGGCGCATGAGGCAAAGCTGAACGAGTGCCCAGATGAGCAGCAACAAAGCGAGGATCATGGCAGACCCAGCGCAGCCCACTGACGGAGGGTGACGTTCCATGAAACTCCGCTCGAAAGCCACTGTTGGTACGCTCTAAGAAAAAAACGGGAGAAAAACACAACGACATAAGGTTACATTGGGGTTCGGTGTTCCTGGCGTGCACCGATAAACCCTGAAAGTATCCCCAAGTCGGTTACATCAAAATCGGGGAAAACTCGAAACACTCTGAATTGGAGAATTGACGTAAAAGTTAGTCCCGCTGTGCAGCTGGACTAACGTTTAAGCGGAAAGATCCTGCCAAGAAAGGATTAAAATTCCTGGATTTAAGGTTACACCCTCATTCCTCAGGTCTTTGTTGGGCCTTCCAGTAGAGATCGGAGAAGCCAGTCCTCCTTTCACCAATGCTCATCCCAAGAAATTAATTCTCAGGCCACTGCTTCCGCAAGCTGTTGCCAAAAAGAAAAGTCGTTTCGCTGTGATTCCTCCATGCACAATTCCACGCACCGTTTAAGATCTATCACGTCCGAGTTCGACAGGAGTATGTTTTATTTATTTTTTTCCCCTGTAAATGAAAGCGGCAGTCCCAAGGGTGCAATGTTAAACATGCCAAAAAGTTCGTAGAGTGCGTAGAAAAAAAAAAGGTTTATTCAATTCCACGAAGCTGAGGCAGTCAGTACATCGGACAAAGTGGGAGACCTTATCGACTCAGAGAACACAACTTGGAAGCATCAAAGGCTTCAAACGAGTCTTTTCACCCAATCGTCTTTCACAGTCGCACGTGCGATGACTGTACTCCTTATTTCTCTGATACTAGAGTACTAGGCGGACACAACAACAGATTTGGGACAGAAATCATTGAATCATTTGCCATGGGGACTGTCAACAACATTTCTTCACCTTAATTATCACTGACAAAGACGGAGGTTGAATTCCTAACACCAGAGATGACTAGATTATTGATACCTCATCGTGACGCTAGTGCTTTTTAAACTTTGAAGTTTATATATCCTCCTCTCACCCTGCGGACCGACATATCCAATCACGAGCCACTTAGAAATTGCGGAGTATTTCGCTTCGGTGTACTTATCGGTGCCCTGGTCTCGGATCACTGATGGGGATGGGTGGACAGGGGTTCGAATCGAATAGCACTGAGTGACTCATCAAATTTAGATTGCAAAAAAAAAAGCCACAACATGCTGCTTTGCAGTGTCGAAGCTCTAGAAATGATGCAGCTCTTTTTGATTCGGAGCATTATTCGTTTACCCCTAATCAATGTTAAGCATGTCATAGTTTGGCGTGGAACGTGATATTTCTACACCTTCATTATCACTGACAAAGACAGGTTGAATTCCTGACACCAGGGTTGACTGGATTACAGATACCTCGTCGTGACGCTATAGTGCTTTTTAAACTTTAAAATGTATAGTAAATTTCCCTTTTCTTCATCAATTTTCTCCTTTCTTTTTCGAGAACGTTGAAACCTTTGGAAGGCGGTTTTATATTTTCCGTCATTCCATGTTGTTGCTCAATGAAAGGACCTGTTTCAGTCCCTGTCCTCGATGTTTTATCCTTTCATGTACTCGTAACTTGGGTGGCTGTTTCTTTCTTCAGGAACCTTGTTTGTTTCTCTTATCTGTAGCGGTAGATTTTCTAAGGTTACGCGCTTGTTCCTTGGAGGTCAGAGAACCCTTGCCCGCGATTCCGTTCTCTTCAACAGAAGCCACAAAAAACGCCAAATGTTTTTCACCGAAAATTTACACCGAAAAAATTCAGAATCTAAAATATAGACACCGAAAAAAACATACCCGAATTTGGGAGGAAAAATATTGAAAACATGGAATCTTAAAATTCTTCTGCAAGCCATACCATGGCATGTCCGTTCACAAGAGAACCGTACGCTGCGGTTTTCCAATGGCACGGTGCAGTTGTTTTGCTACCGCACGTTCCATCAAAACTATTTATTTATTCAGTTATCTACATCGCCCTTACCAGGGCATTATTGTAGGGGGAAGACAATACAAACAAACAAAACAACACATCTGTATAAGATATAAAGTTATAGATCGAAAATATCTGTGTGACTCGGAAGAAGTTCCAATGACATCAGGAATAAAAATAGTGACATACTAGAAAATTTGCAACAAAATAAAAACAACAAATTGGCAAAAACACCAGCATATCAAAATCACAAATTGACATTTAGCCAAGCAATCTATTTATTCAGTTAATTTGGAAGTTTTAGTAGACAGTTAATTCCTACAACTCCGATAACGACACCCGATACCCCGCCTACGCCTTTGCATATGCATCCTTATCGTCGTCGGGTATCGTTATCGGAGTCATCGGAACGATCTACTAAAACTCTTTATTCACGGTTCAGATACTCAACCGCGACGCTACAGTTCCGAATGGTAAGCGTTATGTCGCGGTTGCTATGGTTCCCAATTATTTTACACCTATGTGCTATGGTTTTGTTCTTTTGTTCTCTTCGTATACGCTCTCTCCAGTCCAGCCAAGAAAACGGCACGAAACGGCGCGAGGGCCAAAGGAAACGACGCGGACCAAATGTTCAGTACACTATCCGGAAACGAACAACTGTGAAGCGTGAAGTCCGATGGCAATATGTTCGTGTGAGCATAAAGGCACACTTCGAGAAACGAAGAAATGCGGAGCTTGCATTTAAATACAGGGGTTTTCGGGCCTAGATCTGCTTATCTAAGAAAGAACCAACACTGCTATTCGGCGCAACAAAATCAGCTTTTCTGCAACCTGTTTACAAGCGTGTTCGTTTGTGACCTAGTTGTGGCTTTCGAGCGTAACGAAAGTGGATATCAATTGGCTTACAATTTGACATACCTGTAAGCAGCGTTCGCTGTATGTTCGCCTATAGATCGTTCATTCAAGTTTATTTTGTCCGTGGCAGTACTTCAAGGGTGCGCTGATTCCCGTTTGCAATCATCTACACTTTGATACATTTTTTCCCGCATTTTACTAGAGTGATAATTGTGGATACACGAACGCAACTGTAAAAATGTCACGATTGCGTTCCAAAAGCATCCTATCGCCTTCACCGATTTATATCTAGTCAAGGGTTTACGTTTATCTTCACAGAAAAGCAATCTTACTTTAAATTCCTCTTCGTCGGCCCATACTTCATCTTCTTTTATCACTTTCATGTTGCAGAGGACCTGAAATGTGCAGCACTTAAGGAAAGGCAAAGGAATATAGCATATACAGATGTTACAAAGATACCATGAATCTGTTACTATAACTGGATTGCTATAGCAATGACAGGAAGCTTTTGGTGGGAGGTGATACTGAAGACCGCGCAGAGCCTCGCAAATATAAGGTGCAAGAAACTGGTCACCTCTCTGGCGGCCCTCTCTCCGGCCTGCACTGCACCGTTCATGGTACCCGGCCATGACGTTGCAGTTTCGGTTCCCGCAAAGTAGACCCTGTAAAAGGGCTGCCGGAGGACCCTGCATCAAGACAGTTCGTCTTAAGCAAACGGGTACAGCAAGAAACCGCTTCACTCAAGTTTAAACATAACCCACGAGCCTCACTTTCCGTATCTTGTCGTTGCGCCTGCAGGAAATACAGAAGCGTAGCCACCTCCGAAGTAGCGGTCCTGAAACCAGTTTTTCTCCTCGTAGTGGGCATACTGAAATAATGGTTGGGTACATCGGAAAAGTTGCAGGCATGAATCGGTGGCCACATCGTTAACGTACGTGATAGGCCGCATCGCTTTGGAACACACGTGCCAAGTCCCTAGATATCTGCATCATCCTTGCTTCAACTGGCAGTTTTTGAAGCTTTAGTGCGTTGTTGCCGACGGCAAAACTGCGAAAAAGAAAATGAAGGTTGTAGGGACAAAAATGTTAACATAGAGCTGTATTTTGCTTCTATTCATGGGCACCGTTGTCAAGAGCATAACTGAAAGCACTGTATGAGCAGTTCCTTTTTGGCCCTTGGTTCTTATTAGGATAAATTCTGCAACAGATTGGTACGACTCACTGAGTTCTTTAATAAAAAGCTGTAAACGAATGATGCCCGCGAAGACAACCCAAGAAATAACGAAAGACTGTTGAAAGTAAGTCGGACGCAAGAGGCTTTCTCGGACAAAATACAGATAAGGGAATATCCATGGCTTATCTACTGCTGTGGTCTTTCTTCTTCCAAATAGTGCCCTCGTTTTCTGTAGAAAGTTATCTTCTCATGACCCCAACTTTCGCGTTCTTTCTTTATGTGAATGTTTGTGTTTTTCAGGAGGTTAAAAATGCCATGATTTCAACGATTTCAATTGAAACAAAGCAGATTTGCCCATGGCCCCGCGAAGGTCTCCAGCTAACAATAAATGACATGTTTTCTGTTTTAATTCCTTATCCTTCCGCCCAAAAGTGTACACCGTGTGAAAATTGAAAAATGTACTCCGCTCCTCAGATTACGGTGGAGTGGAAGGCCCGTGTAATTTTCTAGACAATCCGCTTTGTCCTCTCTTTATGCATATATTTGTAACTTCAATTACTGACTTTACGATTTTAATACCATCCTGCTGTTTTACCGTCGCACTTTTTTTTTGCATTTCAGTAGTTTTTTTTTACTTTCTTGCTCATGTGTTAGTCGCAGTTTTAAAAACGAGGGCCTATATTTTTTGTCTATTTATTAACACTTCCCGAAGAAACCATTGTCGCTTCGCTTTAGAGGAAGAAACATGCAAGGAAACGAGCGTCACTGAGCAGGTGGTTGGGGTTCTGTCAAAGAGAATATGTGAAGTAGTTATGGAAATGTTACTACAACTAAGTGTCATCATATTTGGTCAATGTAATCATAATCTTCCTTCTACATGGACCACACATAATTCCTACGTCGCCTATGCTTAGCGCAAATCGCCTGCTTCTTTTGCAGGGATTGTGGGGTCGTCAGAACGCCGAGCTCTGATTGGCTCTGCCGAACGCCGAGCTCTGATTGACCTGGAAGGCAGCTTGATTTGAGGTATATGTCCCCTGCAAAAGAAGCGGGCGAAGTTGCGCTCCACACAGGCTGGGGTTGAGGGATGTAACTCTGAAGCACTATCTGCTCAGGACTCGCGCTTTTACCTATAGATTTTCTTTTGCTTACACCGTGAGCGCTGCCAAGGGCCGTTTGGGATGACAGTCGTCAAGAACTTCGTTGAAGCAAAGTTGGCCATCGCCGCTGGTCACCTGCCCGCTGCAGCCTGGAAGGGGAGCTCTGATCAACCATTGCTCTTATGCACAAATCGGGGAGTTATAATGCACCTGGCACCATCAACGACTGTTATCATAACTGCATGCTCGTGCTACAAGTATACTGAAAATAGTAACGAACAGCGAAGATGTGTACTAACAGCAACAGTTTCAGATTGACAAGACTACACGCGCAAGCGTGCCATTGGCGTCGCAGCTTTTTGGGTATGCGTGAGTGAACAAGGATAAGGTGTGTGGCTATATTCGTGCCGTGGCACGAACATGCAACCTTTATGGCTCTGCAGGTCCAAGACAGAATTGCCATAATGTTTGAAGTTAAGGCCCTCAAGGTCCCCTAAAACATTGAAGGAACTCAGTTTGGACGCGTTTATATTTTTCGGTTTCGTAAGGGATCGCATCTTTGCGCCACCGGTGCTACCCTTTGCCAAAGCACGCGACTTCCGCCTCTCCTCTTTCAGGAGAGAAGGAGTTGTGGCGCGAGCCGGCGAAATGCAACGCTGTGCATGTTCGAAGCACCATACAAGAGTAAGCTTTTGAATCTTGGGTTCAGCTTCCGTCATGCGAAGAATGCGTAGTCAACGTGGCGGCGCGCATTAGTTGCGCGCTTTGGCCATAGGAGAGCAGGACCTCCGGCGCGGGAATGCTTTTTGGTGAGAAAGCGACATTTCAAAATTAAGTGTTTTTGGGAACGCAGTAAAATGCTCCCCGTGCCGTATTTGTTTGTAAAGTGCGCTGATTTAATGGTTTTCAATGATTCACAGAAAATTCCATATTAAAACCATACCTTTAAACTTGCTAATTAAATTTAGTTGCTCAAAATTAATTAAGAAACTAATGTTACCGAACGTTAGTACTTTTCCGAGGTAGGTCATTTTGCAAAAATCAATACGAGATAAACCCTTTTTTCTGTGCGTTGCGTTTTTGCAGGAGCGATTTGGCTCGTGTTTCGGGAAACACCCTGTATATTGAAGCACAGGGACTATCTAGCTCGCTATAGTCTGTGACAGGTCAAGAACGAAGTGGAAGCCCCTCCCACCTCTTCCCACTTTAGTAGAGCAAACGCTGGAGAGGAGGCGACCTCCTCTCCACCGTTCGCTCCGCTGAAGTCGAAAGGGGTGGGAGGAGCTTCCACTTCGTTCTTGACCTGTCACCAACTATAGTCACTCTAAAGAAAACTAAGGTAAAGCTGAAGCCAACTTGAACTCGGGGTCTTAATTACACACATTTCCATGTCTATTTCGGCAGTGAAAACTTTTTATTTTATTTTTCACATGTCCGTGACTTACCCTCGTACCTCCAGAATGGACGTTTGTAGTATATGATTATCTTGATGGCGCGGCCTGCTCTGGAGCTTCGGATAAGCATGCTTCGCGGAGTGGTCAGAGGAGGATCGTAGTGTATCTGAAGCTGCATTGGTAAGGGAGCAGTCATAATGACGTACCCAGCCTGTAAAAAGTTCGGTTCGCGTACAGTTAACAGAAGGAAGCAGAATCGGCCATTGTAGAAAACTCACTTCGTACACATCGTTGGAAATGTAAGTCCTAACCGTCCCCCGGCTTAAATGCGTCAAGGGATGGATCCTTATTAGCACGTTGGAAGAGTAAGTAAGCTCTCTGATTCTGCTAGGGTGTTATGTCAGCTAGTTCTATTCTTTTTTTTATTTTACGATTTGATCATTTTTTGTCTCGTCCTGTATTGCGGATTTTAGTGCGTCCAACTTCAGCCAGCTCCTTCGCTTTCTCTCTCACTCTTGACTCTTTTGTTTGTTTCTGTCGGTTTTGTTGACTTTGGCCTATCCTACTTATCTTTCTTTTCGTAGCGGTGTAGAAGGTGAAATCGAAGGTACGTTTCTGGGAATGTCAGTGATCTCCCGAGGAACGAGACGTACAAAAAGAAGTTGGCTCGGGTAGACTCGCGAATATTAATAGTTTCGAAGGTCTTAATGATAATGCAATTAATGCGAAGGCGCAAGCGAGCTCGACAAGAATGACGCTAATAATCTCTGCACAAGGGGAACAAGGGGGACAAAGGACACACAAGTCTCCAAACACAGCTAGGGGACTGGTGAGCGACCGAAAAAAATCCCCCTGGTCCTGGTATCGAATCAGGGACCTCCCCATTTCCAGTGGAGCGCTCTACCAAATGAGCTAACCAGAAATTAGACGTCAGTAGAGCAAACGAGTTTTATCAGCTGCCCCCAAGGTGCAAACGAGCTGGACAAGAATGACGAAAATAATCCCTGGAGAAGGGGAACAAGGGGGACAAAGGACAAACACAAATCTCCAAACACAGCTAGATCTTCATCCCTCGGGAGGCCGGGACAAACGTGAAATCTTCTCAGGCTTACTGGTCTTATCGAAACAAAGCTATTCTCCGTTTCGCATTAAGTCCGATCGCAGTCGACGTTAGGCAACGTTACTAGAACAACTCATTTGGGAAACTGCCATTGAGCCTACTTTAAAAAAGTGGCTTCGATCCGTATTCGAGAACCGAACTAATAGCGATCCCAACGCCGCCACTTCTCCCGTAGCGGCTACTCCTGGAACTACACGTCTGCACGTATCGGTTCAGGTCGAGTCGCGCAAGGGCCGGTGGCGCCATCTCGCAGTGCCATTTCGCAGTAACAATATAAATGAACTTTCATGTTTTGACTAGTCGCTAAAGGGTGGCGCTGTTATCGTATTTAGTTTGGTCTCGGTGGACGCGAGCGGTCCCGGCCTTCGTCGTCTGTGCGCGTTTTCGATCACCAGCTAAACCAATCACGCGAAAAAAATCACCGGGCATTCACTGCACGTGATTGGTGTGGCTGGGAAATAGTAAACGCCTAAAGACGACGTGCGCCATGACGATGCAGTTCTGGTGCAGCTTGATTAGATCCATCGGACCGTCGTCCGCTACGGTCGGACTTTTAATAGAATGGAATACCATTAAAACTCTGACCGTAGCGACTTTTAATGGAACTTCGTTATTAAAAGTCCCGGAGAGTAGAGAACGTATAGGTGTCGCTGTTGCCGCGGCGTCTCAACATACGTGGCTGCTTGAGTTCTTGTCGACTATACCCGTTTTCACCTCAAGAAAAAAAGTGAGTTTTGCGCATTGTTCATACGCGGCGCGAAGTAGTTCTTACAAGATTTGGATGACGGAGGAAGAAGCGATGCTTTTGGCGTTTGAAACGTGTACGTCTTGATAAGATAACATATATTTAATTTAAAATGCACCTACATATCTTAATTCTCCACACAAAGAGGCAAATTAGTAATGCTCCGCGAGGAGCCGGACTATTATTTGCGGTTCTGGAGGTGAAAACGGGTGTAGAGCGCTGGCTGCACTGCAACAGCACAGGACATGGCCACGTTCACCTACGCGCTGTTATGTCACCCCACTATAGGATCGCGGCGGACAACGGTTGTGAAGTAATAATATTATTAATAATTAAATAAACCTTTATTTCCATTTAAATAAGAAAACGGTGAAGCAAAAGGGGAAATAAAAGGTTCAACGAGAAGCTTGACTGGCACTCCGCCACATCGGCAGCCGTTGAACGACAGTTTTCGGACAATGAAAACAAAGAACAATCGTAAATGGAAGATTATACATTAGCAAAGTGAATAGCAGATACGAGACATATAAAGTTATAATACGTAAAAAGATGCTGCGCAACTCTTTAAAACATATTGTTTCTAAATTTCTATTTTTGTTTGCTCCAAAGCTGTTTGGAGGCTTAGGATATAAATACCGAAGCATTTGGTGCCCATAATTTGACCATACTTTGATGAGGAACCTTCCAATATTCATTTGGCGGGTCAAGTAAACTGTTCTTCTTTTCTTCTAATGCAGCTATTTTGTTTAAATGAACACGTTCTCTTTGTTTTAATTCTTAATGGTGATTAAAAGTCTATAATCAGATAGGTCATGAATTTTTAACATTTGAAAGTTACTAAACATGGTCTCAGAGTGAGAGTCATCTCATAAGGTACATTAAAAATGGCTCTCAACATTTTTTTTAAGCAGGTAAATTTTGATTAGGTTGGATGCCGTGGTTGTGCCCCTGACAAGGTTGCACTACCTCAGTGGCGAAGTAAAACAAAGCATTGTAAATAATTATTTTAACTCGAACTGGTAGAATTTGGCTGTGGTACGGTACGTTAAACCAACAAAACGTGACTATTTGGAAACCAAATAATTTACATGGCTATCCCAAGACATATTTTCAGAAAAAGAGACACCAAGTGTTTTGAAATTATCCACGATCTCTATCGGACTTGAGCCAAATGCCATAAGCATCGAAGTAGATTTTTTATTTTTTTTCGGACGAAAGAAAGTATCTGCTTGCCTTTCAGTGTTAAGACTAAGTCCATTTTCCGTTGTCCAAGCCGCCAACCTCGACAAAGTAAAACTACCAGCATCCCCACGTTCATCACCGTGCAGGTGGGGATCGAGGGGACATATAACGACGCGGTAGATAGAAGAGTGGGAATCTCAATCCGGACACCATGACAGAGGACTCACCCGATACGTGTAGTGGCCGTTGGCAACGGTTACGCTGACTCCATCCTTGTCCTGCGCCAAGCCACAGACTTTAACGCCCAAGTGTATGCCATCTGTATACGAGGGAAATGAAGAAAGATATATCTGAAACAATGGACCTTTTCCGAGAAGCATTCTGCGCACGGGCGAGCGCCGATGCCAAGCGGCGGAAGTTGGCACCAAAATCGAGGAAATTCGGAAGGAGGCTGTAGATCAGCGAGTAGAAAACGTAATTGCAGCATACATATAATTGTGTTACGCAAAAAAAGAAAGCGGACGGAAAGAATAACAGGACGTTTAAGTGGACGCCATGGATGCCCCACTTGGACGGCGCGTTGGGCACGCCCCGCTGCTCAGAGAACGAAGAAACTGGTAGCGTAGCTCCCATTATCGATTGGTAGCGCAGGTAGGTCCCTTCCTCGATTTTTGTCTGTGCAGCCACCGCCTGGTGCCGTCGGTATGTGAAAAAGGTCCATTGCGCATACCGGGACCATACTGTCTCGCGATAGCGATCTCTGCTTCAGAGCTGAAGCCCCCATCGCTTGTCCAGGTCAGGTGACTCAGAAACCATGTTTCTTCTAGTCCAGGCTGTGCCTTTTGAGGTCCCTCGCTGTACTACTGCGTTGTTTACAATGAACAGAATTTGCAGATTCCAAGTGTGCTTTCCAGTTGCTAAGTCTTATTGGAAAGACATCAGTTCATTCTGCTACTTTCTTAAAAATACTTTCTTAAAAATACGCCAACTAGTAGCTGAATGTGGTCATTAGATTGGTGGTCTTAGTAGGTTCCATTGGTTGGGGAAATCACATGGAGCACATTTTGCTATACGTGTCTAGCATATGGACATGAACGCAAAGCTTACGAAAATTACATGCAATACTTCAACCAAAATTTTGATCTCATTTGTGTCATCATCACCGTCATACCTCGACGCCCTAGCATGTGTTTTACTAATTTCCTTTCATCTTATCAATATTAAAAATTTTGTTAATCATCTTTTCGTCCCTTTTTCCCACCTTTAATCGGAGACGCTTGTTAGTTAGAGCCTAAGTTTCAAACAAAACTCTCTTTCATAATATTTTAAAAAGTGTGTATCTTTCTTTCTCTCTCTCTCTCTTGCTGGCTATAATAAAGAACATTCTCGTTTTTATTTGTTTACGCATTGCAGCTAGCTTGATATAAAGACGGTAGCAGATACAGCACCTTTTAGGAGTTGGTGTAGTTTTTCGCTGACGCTCATTGCTCCAGTAAGAAACTTTTTCTCCTGAAAAAGACAAAACAACAAGAACAAGAACAACATAACTTCTGCGTTTCTGCTTTAATAAAAAAAAAAAAGGTTTTCTTGTGCGCTTTATTGAACTGAGGAACTCCAGTCCCAAAACGTTTATTTTAATCGTTTAACTACGTTCTACCGGAATCACAAACGTATTTTTTTACTTGATGATTTGCCATTTCTAATTTTTGTGAGTACGTAGCAGGGTGGAGATTTAAGTCAAACATTTTCCGCAAAAAAATTCCCAATTTTTTTTTTACCATTTGTCTATTGTTTTATTCTATCTCTTTGCGTTTCTTTTGCATCTACATCAAAGAATCATCAAACAGATATATATCAGATTGAACACGAGTACAAAGCAGTGGTCTTCTGAGCAAGCCGGAAAGTTGAACTGTCTTTCTATCATTTCGGTAGTTGCGTAATGTCCTATTGCAAGAGAATAAGAACGCGAAAGAAGCTTACACTAGAAAAGTAATGTCCTATCGCAAGAAAATCACAACTCAAAAAAGAGCAAATAAAGATTTTCGCTAACTAAAAATATCAACGTGTTTTTTTTGTTTTACAATATGGCGGGGTTTACACAATAAAACTTTGTTAATTAAACTGTACTTTATATTTACGAGAATTCTTCCGCATTGTTTTGAGTGACCGGACGAATCGATCAATCAATCAGTCACGTTTAAAAAAAATACATCGAGTTATTAAGCACTATTGTAGCTCCAATAATATAAATAAATTTAATCTTATTTAAATCAAATAACCTGATTGATTTAATAACAATAAAAAAAATTATGACTTTTTTCCCCTTTGGTACGTTGGTTATCATCATTCATCCAAATAAATGTGCACTAGCTTCGGCTACTGCCTTTGTGTATATGCGACTGCAGGGTGATTGTGCTCCGACCAATAATAGTTGTTGACAGGTTAAGAGTCACATGGGAAGCTTCTCGCACCCCTTTCCACCGTCTCCCTCGGCACTTCAGCGTGGCATAAAGGCAATTATGATGGTATTAGCGACCACTATATACAGGCGAAGTACTCCGTGAACTTGTCTTCACTCATCGCACATGCCGGCGGCGATGGTCTACCTGAGCGCCGCCGTCGATGCTGCAAATCCTCCGGACTCCTCCGCAGCACTTGATGCTCCAGAGCGCCCAGAGGAGGGAGATCTCATAAGGTTCGCAGGCAAACTCGGCTCGTGCCACAGCCACGAGGAAGCTTAATCCGCGCCTGCGAGTGACGGCGCTTTTATCAGTTCACAGCGTACGGCTGTGCCGTGTAAGTGATAGTCAACAGCAACTTGGGAACGATACGGTGACAGAATGAAAACGGCAGGCTGGTCTTTCAGTCATCCCACTTCCAGCGCGAGCTGCCTAGCCTTGGTCATAGCCTCCACTATTCTCTACAAAGCCTGGCAGTTCGACGACGGAGCCATAGAGTGCCCGGTCGCAGATTTGGAGCGCGAGGATCTTGTAGCACAGAACATCAAAGAGCCATTTCTCGGGGAAGCTGGACGTCAGCGCACAGCTTTTGCAGCGGCGAGGATTCGAAACACACTTGTTCGCTCGGGAGAAGTGTGTTTCGGCGTCTCGCCGCAGCGGGGCGCCAGTCACGTGGCTCTCCTCTCATCCGTTGTCTGCCGCTTCACCTTTTCCATTTCGGCGGCCGCTTCTCGTGGCGATCTGCCAGGCTTTGTCAGTATATAGCGGAGGCTATGCTTGGGTAATACTTCAGCGTTTCGTGAGCTTCGAGCATGCGCGTGCAGTCAAAGCACGGCGGAAGGCGACGAGTGCGCGGTGGAGCTCGGGGATCCGAAAGAGGCGCCCTGCCGTTCTCATCTTGTCAGTAATTACAAAAAAAAGAAAAAAAGAGGGCTTTTTTTGCGTAAAACTTGGGAACAACGTTGCTTCGTACGCGGAAATAAACGGTGTTTAGTTGAAATAAATTTAGATTACTTCAATCAGTCAACAAGCGAGAACAATTTTAGAGCAAACGGACGTATAGTTAGTAGGGAACTAGAGATAATAGTACATATCTTTATATATCGTACTTTGTCCAAGTTTTCTGTTCAAAGAACGCCTGCAGGGTGAGGCTGTCCCATTCTTGAGCATGTCTGCAGTTCCAAGGGTCGACGCACGGGATCTACAAAGAATGAGTCCGTTATCGATCGCGTCGCGTGGGGCAACAAACAACATTTTTCATATTGTTATGGGTAACATGCGCGAGCATATCGTAGTCACATGTGTCCGGTTTATGCCTTTTCTCGGTTGGATCTGTATGGCAGATGAATATTTTTTCTTGACTTGAGAAACTCACGAGGTATAGTCGGGGGGAAGCAGAAAGGGGGGGGGGGGTGGCTCGATTGCATTTTTTTGTTTTGTTTACACCACTAGTCAACATTGCCCCTACTATCGTGTCCTCGCAATAAATTATAATAAAATTTTACAATCTCAGGTGCGAGAAGATAACAAAAACTATCGGAAAATTTATATTAACCATGCATAGTAGAGGTGTTTCAGACAATCCACGTGGCGATACGAAATGCAAAGCGGAGGCCTCTTGTAAACGTTTGCGCACCTTTTTCATCATCGCTTCCATCTCGTGTACGACGAAGTTGATGTCAAACCAGGCAAGGGGACTTCGCCAGCCGAATGTAGGCCATGAACCGCTAAAAAAAAAAGCTCTTCCCTGAAAAGAAAAAGAGAAAAGAAAAATGAAAATGCATTTTGTATTAACGTATAAACGTTGTGAAATAAAATTACAATGTAGACGACGACAGGCACTTTAAAAACCACTCAGCTATAGATTTGTTTTCGTTTTTCTTTTCATGTGCCGCGTTTGCTCGTGCAGGAGGCAACATCATCCTATCCCGCGTAGATCTTGAGTGAAGAAGGCCAGCAGATGAGCAGACACAAGTAACGTTTGGACTTGGTAACATCAAAGAAAAGCTTAACGAAATAACAGTGAGTGTACAGGCCAGCTGGTGATTATGATTCATAATATAACACCCGAAACCGTAGTGCAGGAAAATGAGGAAACGTCCAAGTCGAAGAAAATACAAGAGTAGGAGACGTTCTCTGACTGTTTCTGTTTTTTTGGACTTGAAACTTTTCTAATTTTCCCACACTATAGTCTCAAATGTTACATTATAAATTTAGGGCTCCGTGTTTTCGGATAAATCCGAAAAACTCCGAAAAACACCTGCCGGTAAAATTTTCGTCAATTCGGATTTATCCGATAAACTCCGAACTGCTATGTGCCCATGCCCCCCCCCCCCCCCCAGCAAAAAGAGAAAAAGTACTTTTCTTTATTTTTACAATTTGGGCAGCGCAGGATCAATGGTCATGGGAAAATGACACCATAATTATCTTTCAAGCCTCGGACCGCTGTCAAAGGGGGGCCTTACGGCTTGTCTCGTAAAGGTTGGTTCAGGGAAACAGGTCATCGTACCATTCGTGTCACGGACAAGAGCCACTCTTTTGGTTTCCAGTTTGGGCCATGGGATTTGGTATTTAGAGAAAGGAGAGGTATGTTTCTGGGGGTAACAGTGAAAGCTAGGGTTCATAGAGGTTGTATAAAATAGGGAAGAGGGGCAGTTGAAACTTCTCTATTACATCCTTAACCACTCCACCTCGCGCGGCCGCGGGATAGATTGATGGGATGACTATGAGCTTCCTTGTGGCTACCTCCGGCAGTTTATTGATTTTAAGTTATCAACGTTTATCGAAGCCACACTTGTGTGCGACTTTTGTCGTGGGATTAATTAGTATTGCCAATGACACCAACGCCAAATTCAACTGAAGAACTTAATTGATACAAGCGCGTTTTATTTTTATCTGGCATACGTTTGCATCCGGTTATTATTTATTATTTTTTAATAGGAAACACTGCGAAATTAATCTCCGAATTTCGGAGAATTGGGGATTTACGAAAAATAAACTCCGATAAACACCGAACTTTTGCTAAAAAATAAACTCCGAAAAACACCCTCCGAATTTCACGAAAAATAAACTCCGAAAACACGGAGCCCTATTTATAATTTATAAAATAAAAAAGAAAATGTCGCATTAAAAAAATTGCATTTTTTTTTGTAAGCCAGATGTTTGTTTTTTCCAACGCTTACCCCGCTGAAGTGAATGCTTCTGAGGTCGGAGAACACCCTGTAAGTCTGGATACCCAGCTCGTGTGAGAGTCTGAGGATATGGTTCTGCGTGGGACCCACGTACGAGCCCCCGAGGTCGACACAACCCACAGCAGGGTCCTGCAATAAACAACAACAACAACAACAACAACAAAAGAGTCGAAAATGAGCCTGCTCTTGAAAATGGGTTAATTTTGCATTAATAAACCTAATAAAGACTTTTCTTTTTTAAAGCTGCCGTACCTTTAGGATGCTGTGAGTGCGTCCCCCAACCCTTTCTGTCGCCTCCAAGACGAGAACGTCAATCCCTTTTTCTCTCAGCAGCTTGGCGGCGCAGAGTCCTGCGCAAATATCAATAATTCCCAATTTACTGCCTCCAAAATATCCGAGAAATGGGTGAGCAAGGACGATAAACGATCGTGGTTACATCCGCACCTCTAATACGCGATTCAAAAGACAGTCTGCAAAAACTTTCTGGGGCGTGTTTTTTTTTTTTCTTGTACGACGCTACGGTCACGCATTGGTTATTCGGAGCGCAAGTTCGTCTGCTACTTGTGCAAGGGCTGTGCTGACGTCAGAATGCCGAGCTCTGATTGGAGCTCTGATCGAAGGATAGTGGTAGACCTCGAGCAGCTTGCTTTGAGGCTCTAGCCAATCAGAGCTCATCGGCGCTGTGACGTCACCATAACCCCGGCAAAGGTAGCAGACGAAGTCGCGCTCCGGATAGAAAAACTCTCGGAAGATATGTCCG
This sequence comes from Ixodes ricinus, assembly GCA_037355805.1. Taxonomy (NCBI): domain Eukaryota; kingdom Metazoa; phylum Arthropoda; class Arachnida; order Ixodida; family Ixodidae; genus Ixodes; species Ixodes ricinus. The sequence continues at coordinate 134,758 of JAZHYW010040784.1, read as the reverse complement.
AAGCACACATATATATGTACGAAGCAAAACATACGGTCGAACATGCTTGAGTCGTGCCCGCAGATTATGCGGAGAGCAAGTCGTCTGCTTGTTGCGGAGGATTGCGGTGACGTCAGAACGACGCCGAGTTCTGATTGGCTTAGATTGGAAGGATAGTGGGTAGACATCAGTGCTAGCTGCCTTGAGGGGTACCCACTATTTCTTCAATCCGCCAATAAGAGCTCGGCGTTCTGACATCATCGCTACTCCTGCGCAAGAAGCATGGCGAACTTGCGCTTCGCATTCTGTCATCGTGTCTGCAGCGAATACGGTACAGCGTTCTTGGTAGGTACGGTGTAGGAGCAGTACGTGACTGAGGCTTAAAGGCCGAACATTGTCGCCCACCAACATGTACCCTTTACAAGTAAAATAATAAAAAAACGCACCGACGTCGCGTTCGTGTCAACTAACAGTTTCGCGCACTGTATTCATACAAGTGGTGACCAGCGCGACGTCGAAGAATCACGGAACACACTTTCATTTCACACGTCGCGACATGATGGCTCGCGCGCGTCATGCCGTATAAATAGGGTGCCCTATAAATGTCCCAAATCCATATCCTGAGAGGGGAAAAAATCCCACTTTGTTCTCCGAACTTGTGCTATAGAATAAAAAAATATAATCTTTAAAACCGATCATTTTGTAAAATAAAAAACAAACAACAAAAAGCTAATTTTATGTAAGCTCGAGGGTTGGAAGCTTTCGTTAAAACCCGACAACGCTCGATAAATAGTCGAATAGATTTTAAAAATATTAAGAAAAAAAGCTGATTTTTTTGGTCATAATTCAGGAACTAGGTTTACACCACATCGAATAGACATGCAGATGTCGCATTTGTTCAAACCGAGTGTCACGGAAAAGAAGTTAGTAGGTGCATGTAGAACTCATAAACTAAACGTTTAATATGGCGAACTTGCGCCGACAAACTAAATGATAAAAGTACACGCATCGTGTGTCGGCGACATAAGGGCGACTCTCCCGAAACAGACAATTATCGTTATTTTTAACGTGGTCACTTCAGGGATGTTCCGAGATGCAGAGCAGTGGCGTCGGAAAAGGGAAAGGGCAGGGAGGGGTGGCGTTGCCCCCCCCCCCCGGCAGTTTAGAAATTTAATGAAAACAAGGGGACGCAAAATAGACGTGAACGAAAGCGTGGTTACGTGGCGAAAGATAGGCGTGTGACTGCTCCAATAAACACGTAGCTTACCACCGTTCATCCCTAAGCTGACACTGCGTCAGCTTAGTGATGAAGCGGTTCATAGGCTACAAGGCGATGGGCACATCACCAGTGAGTTAAACATAATTTAAAACCTGAGAAGAGAGGACAAACAGATCCCCGGTCTTGTTCTTTCGTCAAGTAAGCTTTGACCATTGGGAACAACAAACGGCCGGAATAAATAGTTAATTCCAAATGCCTTGTCAAGGCCTCAGAACGTTTCGTACGTCCGCGAGCAAAGCAAATGCCGCTCGCGGTATGCCTCGAAGCCTTCCATTGGGAAGTTTATTCGGGAATAAGAGTATACGAGAAGATATCGCCCCCCGTTTGTTGGGAAAGTACCCAATTAAGGAAGCTCGCGCAATTCCTGGACTGGCGACGCTTCTGCTTAGCAATTATCCGGGCCTTTTGTGTGACAATGCGCAAAAACTTGGGCTCGTCGGGTGTTTGGGAAAAATGCTCATTGAAAGGAATGACCGAGAATAGGTCACCTAGTGCTCTTGGGAGATTAGAATTAGATTGCGTCCGAGGCGGAAGGGAAACGTTTCACGTGACGACTCCTTGTAAGAACGAGCTGCCTATGCCCGACTTAACAAACTGACACGGACTACAACTTGTAAATCAGGAAGACGGAAACATATCACCCTTTTAGTAAGAACCTTCACAGTTTTGAACAGAAAACCGGTGAGTCGACTGTCTTTCTGAGTCACATCTAAAGAAGCTATTCATCATGTTTACCACTTCTGTCGTGTGCGCCAGCAAAACCACTGTTCAGTATGGTTCACCTTGAGGCGCATAAGGCTGTTGCAGGGTAAACAGGAAGATCTGAGTTCTGGTACATATAGACCAACTCAGCTCCTTGACATGAGATCACTGTGGTGGCGCTGCTGTCAGCACTACGCATGCGCAGCGCCTCGCTTCTCCCGGTTCTGATTCCTGCACACGCGCAGTGCCCACACCCTGTGGGTGTCAACAAGGGCTTGTTTGTAAACACTGTGTTGGTGTATACGGTAAATAAAATGAGCACGAATTACTGCCTCAAGGTATTCAAAAGTAATGTCAAAGTAATTTCATTACTTTTGGAAAGTAATGAAATTACTTAGTCTGCGGTAATCTTTAGTCTGCGGTAATTTGTAATGTAATTTAATTACATTTTTGCAGTTTTCATAAAAGTAACTAGTAATGTAATTTAATTACTTGTTGAAAGTAATTTTGCCATCTCTTGTCGCCACGGCGCATGTGCACAAGCTCCATGTCACGGGAATCTGGTTTCGGCGCACGCGCTACAGTACCCGCACCTAGCGTGGGCGAACGCTGACTTGTTCGTAAACACTGCGGCGTGTCCGCCTATAGAATTCTGAGCCGCGAACGCTGCGAAGGCAGCACGCGCGGTTCCGCCGAAACAGCCCTGAAACGACCAACTTAAGTGTCCTGTAGCTCACCGCTTAGGCCGGCCCCTACGATGACGACGCTTGCCTCGTAGGCACACTGTGGCGTCACAAACTCGGACATGTTGCGACGCAGGCACACTCCACTATCTCCGCTGCATTCGGACTGCGTTGGCGTGTAGCACAAATGCGAACGAGTGTGCCCGGCTGCGCGGATGTTGTCTATAACGTTATTCACTTTACTATACAACTAGAAGAAAGATACTTAGGTAGCGGTGGATACCTGAAAGCTGTCGACAGGGTTGGAGCGATCACGTGCGCTTTTGTTTGACGTTTTCTGGGGCGCCATAAAACACCGTGAAACTTTCCGGGTCAGTCGTGGCACGCTTACTGTTTTTATTTCTTTTTGCCTTTCTTTCCCAATTTATATTTTGTTCTATATGTTTGCGCTAACTTAACCTTTCGCTGCGGAATGGTGCGCAGTACTGTGGAGCCCTTGAGGAAATATGTGTTTTTACAAATATGTTTTTATGTAATTTTGCCGCATGCAAGTTCAGCGGCCTCGACGATACTTAGGCTCTTATCTGATAGATGCCCCATATAGTTTTGACGCCGGAAATGTATGGTTCGCGCATACAGCATTCACATACAACTGGAAACAGCTTTCACCATGGTTCCGCAAAGCGTTACTTGTGCAGGGAATCGGCCCGCTCGTCACCGAAAAACTTGTCAAAGGACAACTGGTAGCAGCGGCCCTCTGAATCTAGGCCATTTCGTCGCAGGAAAACTCGGCACAGCTCGACACTCTAGGGCATTTTTCCCCATAATTACACACACAAAATAAATCTTGCGATTGTTGTTGGCCCTGTTGCGCTATGAACTTGAACACAAACTGTTGTGCTATGAACATGAACTGCGCTACAAAAATGAGGTGCTGAAAATTATGCTGGCTCAAGTTCCACCACCTCCAGAGGGTTGAATTGAGTCTTCTCGATGTACTCGTAGGTCAGTGGCGTAGCCAGGAATTTTTTCCGGGGGGGGGGGGGGAGGACGAGGGGGCTGAGGTGGCTGGGATGTTCATGACTTGGGGTGGGGAGGGGGGGGGGGAAGGGGTCAAAATGCATGTGTATATTATAGGGTCGGCTGGATTTCGGGGAGGGGGAGAAAGCTAGAGCCCCATAACCCCCCCCCCCCTGGCTACGCCCCTGTTGCAGGGAAAGATGCTACTTGCAGGCTTCTGCGTTGTTGTGGCACGTACGTTTTGGGTTTTCTTGGCACAATGATGGTTTTCCGCTCTTTCCTGCCACACAAGAGCACGCTTTTTTCCCCGAGAAGACTGATGCTACTGATTCTTTCCTTTTCCTAGGGACAGCATTTCTGGCGAGATAGAAAGTCCTAAAGCGATCTTTGTTGAGAATAAAATCTTTCTTGACGTAGAGAACAATTTTTTCCCCGATGGGCACCTATTATCAAAGAGATTAGTTTGCTGATGTACTTCATAGTATCACTCACTTGTTCACTCAACACTCTGTTAAAACCGTTCGTGTTCACAAAGCCAACAACAATCGCAAGATTTTCTTTTTGTATCAATATGTGAAAAACGTTTTAGAGTGTCGTGCAGTGCCCAGTGTTCCTGCGACGAAATGACCTAGATATAGAAGGCCTGTGTTGCCAGTTGTCCTGCGACAAGCGACGACGTGCTTTTGCAGCAGTGCGGGGCTGCACCAGTGTGGAAGAGCTACGCTATAGCCTCACCGGAACACAGTTCCGGTGACGAACGCCGACACGTTCGTCACACAATTACACAAACACAATAACACAATATATCTACTCAAAATAAAAAAAGGTATACATACATATATAAACAAATATGCTGACACGCCATGATATTAGCAGAAGTTATTTTGAGCTTTTGGTCACGTTTGAGTTGCAAACAAAATAATTATTTCGTTTGCAATTCAAAGGTGGTAACTGATTGTTTCAGACATTAACTAATCCTTTAAGAAAACCGAAGTAAATTAACATTTTGCGGGAAAGATATTACACGTCGCGTTTTACAAAAAGTGATCCAACGAGTGATCCCTGTGACAAGTATTCGGAATGACAAGAATTCGTCGTACGAGAAAACCTGTGATAAGTTGGTCTACCGGACGAGTTCCCATATGACCAGTTGGCCTTTGATGACTGGGCTTGTGACGAGCTCTCCTAGATCTACTTGTGCAACATGAAGTCTCGATGTCAGTTGCCATTGTTGAAAGCTGTTTTTATAGTTTCGCCCCATGTAGCAGGGGGCAGGGGAAGTGGTCGTACGATGATGATGATAATGATACCATGAAACAACAACACATAACGACAACAACAAGCAGACAACAACAACAACATCAACAACAACCAGCAGCAGCAACAACAACAACAGCAACAACAACAACAACAACAGCAACAACAAGAACAATAACAACAACAACAACAACAACAACAACAGCAACAACAAGAACAACAAGAACAACAACAAGAACGACAACAACAACAGCAACAACAAGAACAACAACAACAACAACAGCAGCAGCAACAACAACAACAACAACAACAACAACAACAACAACAACAACAACAACAGCAACAACAAGAACAACAACAACAACAGCAACAACAACAACAACAGCAACAACAACAACAGCGACAGCAACAACAACAACAACAACAACAACAACACTAACAACAACAACAACAACAACAACAACAACAACACACCAACAACAACAGCAACAACAACACAACAGCACCAGCAGCAGACAGCAACAACAACAACAACAACAACAACAACAGTATTTGAAATACAGGCACAAGTCTGGAACGCCGAGCTCTGATTGGGAAGTTTAGTGGGTAGACCTTAAGCTAGCCGCCTTTGCCTCCACTTCATGCGTCGAACGCTTTCGAATGCGAAACCCAAACGCCGGACGCCAGCGTTCCGCGTTCTAACACGTTCGACGAGTGCTAGTGGGGACGAAAGGCAGCTAACTTTAGGTCTACCCACTAATCGTTCCAATCAGAGCTCGGCGTCCTCGTCCCCGCGCACTTTCGTCTGCCCCTCAGTTTCTCGGCGCACGGACCTACTGCTAAACTACCCAAGCATCAAGGAGAATTCTGGGAATGTATGTACACGCACCGCACGCGCTCGCCTTCCCCGTATACAAAGATTCGAAGTAAATAACCAAAATAAGGCTTCGCTGAACGCGCGTGCAAGATGCCATTTGTGTTCGGTTTTTGCCTTAGAACAGTTACTAGTGCAGACGCCAGCACGAGCAGCGCGCGTAAACTACGCTCGCAGCATGTTCCTTGGTGCTTGGGTAATTTAGCAATATTCCTCCTGCGTTGCCCACGACGCGCTGCGAAAACGGACTTGTAATGATTTGTTTTGGGTAGTACCAACGAGGTAGAGGGCCTTAGAGCAAAGCTAATGGGCATTACTGTACTCAGTGTATTTATGAAGTTATATTTAGCGCTTAATGACATAAATTCTAAGAGAAAAAAAAACGTTGTAACTGTTAGAAGCTATTTCTAACGTTAAAAATCTTCGCGACATTTTTTTTTTTTTTAGAAACAGTGGATAATACTATAAAAATGTATTTCAGCGTTCGAGAGCTCAACACTGAGTCCGGCACCTATGATGACCACGGCGGTCTTCCGGACGCAGGGGACCTCTTTCGTGTTGGTCGTTGGAAGCATGGTAGTCTTCTGCTCCGCGGGCTTCAAGCGGTTGCGATGAAATGAGCGGTGCTGTAGCTCTGGTGCCAAGTAGTGTTGAGCGCGCTTGGCAGGATAGTGGTGGTACCAGCTGTTCGGCATTTACTATCCTCTGCATTTTCAATATCGCAGACTTGCTCTTTTTTATGTGTGTGCGAGAGCTTTGCCCGATGTGTTGGGGCAAATAATAATTTAGTGTTTTCGTTTTCAATTTAGTTTTCATTTATCATTCTTGTTAGCGCCGTACTGCGATATTGTTTCACCAGCGAATTCATCCGCGCGTCAACTGACGCGGCCAAACAAAGTAGTGATGCTGATGGTGATAATATTCTGCTCTCGGTCTCTTCTTACTTATAGTCTTCGAAGCGAAGTTCGCATTCATTAAAAAATACTACGCGTACCTGTGTTTTCTCTTTAAATGTGGTAGCAGTTTTAAAAAATAATATTTCCCCTTTCACTTTCTATTTATCGTATTACCGGGTGAAACAAGGAGACGGCAGGCTCTTTAAATCGACCGGAAAATTCGATTTTCTTAACCTATCGCTACGATTTTGTACAGCGTTGCCCACAGATGGTGCATTTTTTTTCATCAAATTTGCAAAGAACGAACTTACCTGAGAAAAAAGTAAAGCAAGAAGAGCAGCTCCTATGGAAACGCAGCGACGCCACCGGTCTTCAAACAACACGGCGCCGTTTCGCACGGGAGACAAGAGATGGCGCAACGAACGCCGCCAACGAACGAGCATACGGCGCCGAGAGCCGGCACTTTGGCAGACGATCCTTTCGACTCAAAAGCGGCTCGCGTTCCGCAGGTGGCGACAGTCACAGAAACAAAAACAGGCGCGGTAACAACAAGGAACTGCAGTTCCTTGTCTGCTAAACACGATGGCTCTCGGCGTCGTCTGCTCGTTCGTTGGCGGCAGTTGGCGTCGCGACCGCTGCGCCATCTCTTGTCTCCCGTGCGAAACGGCGCCGTGTTGTTTGCAGACCGGTGGCGTCGCTGCGTTTCCATAGGAGCTAAGCCTTTTTCTTTCTTTACTTTTTCTCAGGTAAGTTCGTTCTTTGCAAATTTTACAAAAAAAATGCACCATCTGTGGGCAACGCTGCACAAAGTCGTAGCGCGATAGGTTAAGAAACCGAATTTTCCGGTCGATTTAAAGAGCCTGCCGTCTCCTTGTTTCACCCTGTATTTGCGGCTGAAATTGTCGAAACATACCTCCTGCCATCAAAATGCCGGGTGTTTAAGGGACACTGACAGGGTGTTTATGCTCGCCGAGGTTTTTAGTTGTACATGACATATGAGAGCCCAACTACCCAAAACACAATTTGCGACTCGAAATTCGGTTTCTTTCCGCCCGAAAACCGCCGATCAAGAACTGGCCGGTTCGAGTCTCGCTCACTCTCTTTTCCGTGGTCACGGGCCGTTTTCGAAGTTATCGATGCGACTACCAAATTTAATGAAAGTCGTTGGTCACTGAAGGCACACACTCAATATTAAAAATAGAAAAAAATATGAAACCCATTTTTTGTGGCTTCTAAAAAGCTGCAAATACGTTGATTGAAAAAAAAAAAGTTCCACAGAGAACCGGAAGCATTCTGTGCGTGCGTCGTTTCGCGTATCGTGGGGCTCGCGGGGACGGCGATGGCAGCGGACGACGGGCGCGGGACCTCTACTTCAGAACTGTCGTTCGCGGTACCGGCGAATTCTGTCTGCCTTTAAAAGAGAAATTTGGGACTGATCAAAAGAATTGGTATTCATCCCGTACGACACGCCCGACCACCAAGCCGATTTGCACGAAGACGTCGCCGAGCCGTCGCTCCCTTCTCGTGGCTGAAGACATCGCTCGCGCAAACTTCAAGCACGACGCGTCTACTTCGAGTTGAATATGCACGCGTACGATTTCTTTACTAGGTGCGAATGTCGCCAATACGTGGTGCTTCCCGACTTCGACCCGGGAGTGCTTTTGCTGGAGGAAAATCGGCAGCAAACTTTCCAACTTACAATTTACCGGCTGAAGTATTACTAAGGAAAGAGATCCCCCTGTCACGTGATCCCCCCGTAGCTCAGGTGGGTACGACGTCCGCTTCACACGCGGCAGGACCGGGTTCGATCCCCGATGATGGCACTTTTTTTTCTTTTTCAAACATTTTTCGATGTTTACCTTTCTTTCTTTTTACAATTATCACTGAAGAAACAAACAAAATTAATAAACAAATGTTGTGGACGAAACGTCGCTGAATTAAATGGGGATGGGATTTCCTTTTTTGACACCTGCGAACTCAATGTAATCACTTTCCACAAAATGCAAAGAGCATATAAATCAGGTAGCGTCCGCTTTCCGAGGTGCTCGTAAATGTTCTACAGGAATTGCAGCCAGCCATTGGTCCCGATCCCGTTGATATTTCGGAAACTCTGTCGCACAATGCCACTTTTTTCGGACGCAGGACGTGTGAGCCAGCTCTTCACGCAACATCTTGGGTGTATTCTTTTCGGAGCCCATCATGAAAATTAACCACGGGCACTCGCTACTCATCTCCAACTCCTCAATGTACAAAACAACTCATCTTGGAGTACAGAACAGCGAGCGGAACAAACATAACTGCAAAAGAATCGCAAACAGTGCCCGCTAAAGCCGCATGTCGTCTGCTACGCCGAGGAAAAAAAAAAGAGAGAAAAAAAAGCGCACGGTCGGGTGTAGCCACGTGACTTCCGCCACTCCCGCTATCCTCTCCACTTCTCCGTTTCGGTTTCGGTTTCGCGCAGTTGCGTTTTTTGGCTTTATTAAAAAAATACGCTACTCTGTTGCAAAATATTAATTGGGTAGTCCTCCGACACCATAATGAAGCGCCTGGCAAAAAATGAAAAAAATTTTTTGGGGGGTGTCAGTGTCCCTTTAAGGAAAAGTCAAGACTAATATTTTCTCACCAGAACTAACAGAAATAAGATCGGTATCGTGTTGATCACTGTAACTGTTTTTTTAAAGAACACCACGTTTAGGACAGTTAAGGTTATAATTAGGTTTACATATCTAAACTGTTGAGTTGTCAATAATAAACATGACAATTTTCTTTTAAATCGTGTAAAAAAAGTAATTATTCAAAGACGTAAAAAAGTATGTTGGGTCAAATATTCTTGATTAGAACGAAACTAGAAATCATATTTATGGTAAATATTTTATTTCTCGGACTTCAAAGGGACCGCGAAGATGGATTTTGAAATTCGGGCAGTAATCTCACGTGGCACATTTCGGTTGTTTCGCCAGGCTCAGATATCTATAGCACGGCAAGAAGACTTTGTACATATTGTTTTTGGAACTACAAGAGAAAAGGCACATGACAAGAAATATGTTTTTATTTTGAAATGCCTTTTTTTGTTTTAGAAAAGCTAGAACTTTGGTTTTGTGACAATAATCCACCTCGTTTGGACGATACCTTTTGTGAGAGCCAAAGTGATGGTATAAATTATATATTGAATCAAGCTCAAACAACGCGTATTCGACAAGTTAATATTGTCTACATTGTTATTTTTCAATTAAAGTTATCGAAAAATAACCCTGAATAATACAGAAAGCTTTAAAAGTTCACATTTCAAGATAAGTTGTCTCATAAGTCATCTTTAATTTTCTGGTTCTTTTTTTAATAAACACCCTTGGTATGGTCTAAATACATGCAATAAATGTCGCGTGTCATATGTGGTTTCAACCAGACTTGTACACGTTACTAAAAAAAGTAAGGAATTACAGTTACAATTACTCATGTCTGAAATGTAATTTATTACAATTACAATTACTCTTCCATAAAAGTAAGTGACCGTTACTCCAAAAGTAATCCGTTACTTTCGCGGCGTTACTTTCAACTTTACTGCACTATTAATAAGAAACAAAGAACGGGGTTATGCAACTGTTTATTGTTTGACCAAGTCACACTTTGTTGATCTTCAGCAAGAGCTGACTCTCGAAAGTTGCATCCGACATCTTTCTCCGCTTCTTTGTAAAGATGTCAGCCGCCACGCTGAATACCCCTCCACTGAGGCGCTGGATGGGAGCGCAGTATTATAGCGCACAAATGATTGACGCACCGCATCGTACCTCTGAAGTTGGGCGATGGAGGTGCACTTGCGCCCTGGAGAAAACACGAAGCTTCATTATGGGAGATGGAACTTGATGCCGTTGTCATTGCAAAGCTGAAGTAATCGCTGCTGGAGTGGTCCGCGCCGTCTTCCTGGGTAGATGGCGCGCAATCGTTGCCGTCTATTATATTCATACAAACTCCAGCGTCTGGAGGAAAGTATGTGTTCTCTCGCCTTCATCGGGGATAGCGAAGAAAGACTGAAGATAGGAAAGGCGGACTTGGCTCTAGTGGGAGGGAAGTGGAAAGAAGGTGGATTTTCACTAGCAAGAAAAGTCAACGTGAGCAAAATGGCAGAAAAGAAGATATTCTTTCCGTTTTTTTATGCGTTTATGCGAGTTTTAGAAATGAATGTCTTGACCCGTTGTAGTCACGACCTTCTATTGTTTTCGTCCCGAGTCCGGTTCTTCCCATCAGTGTGCTTCCCTCGTCGTAAGTAAGCAATCTAAATAATCAAGATAAAAAAAGAGATTTTAGGGCTTAGGCGATGCAAAGAAAAGCTTCGACAGGTCTTTGTATGTGTGTGTGTCGCGCGCGACGGCAGGTTTGCAGTTGAGCTTACCGGAACACTTCTTTTTTCCAGAAATTGACGATGTTTTTTCCTGCGTTCAAGTTTGCCGCTTTTTCCACCGCTAATAAAAAAAGTAACGAATTACAAGTAATTCCTTACATAAATAAGTAATTAAATTACTTTACAATTACCCTAGAAAATAAGTAACGAATCCGTTACAAAATTACAGATAAATGTAACGGATTACAAGTAATTTCGTTACTTGTAACGGATTACGTACAAGTCTGGACTTCAACATATATAACGCCGCGTGCATTTAAAAAGACGATGTATATGCAGTTATAATCTGAGGCTTGTTTTTCTGCCTAATCATGAAATCTTTGTATACGAACCTATTTACTCACTGAGAGCATGAGTAGGGTGTGGAGAGTCCTGGGCGCCATCAACTGATAAAAACACCAAAGAACAAACTAGAAATTAAAAGGAGTTATCAGAAAAAAACACGCCCTTTGTTCATGATGCTGTCGTAAACTATGGTCATAGTGTAACTAAGTAAATACAAAAAAATATCTATAGCACGGTAAGACGACTTTGTACATATGGTTTTTGGAACTATAACAGAAAATACATAAGACCACAAACATGTGCTTTCATTTTTTAAAAGTTTTTTTTACAGAACCAGTTTCTTTTTTTTTTGACAATAATCTATCTGGTTTGGATGATACCTTTTGTGGCAAAGTTATGATATAAATTATATATTGAATCAATCTTAAACAACGCGTATTCGACAATTCATTATTGCCTACATTGTTATTTTCAATTAAAGTAATTGAAAAATAACTTAGAATATTACCGAAAATTCTAAAAGTTCCCGTTTCAACATAAATTGTTTCATAAAGGCTACCTTTAATTTTCTGGTCCTTGTTTTTTATGAAACGCCCTTGGTATGGCCTAGATATATACAATAAATATCACGTCATATATGGTTTCGACATGGCGACGAGATGTTTTGGTGGCGCCACCTCGGGGGCGCCTTCCTGTGACGGAGCCGGTAGGATGCGAGCACGCGACGCGCTTTGTCAAAGCACGGAGTGGCTATGTTAGTTCGCATCGATGCCGATTAAAAACTGTTTATTTATTAAAGAAACGTGTATGACGTTTTTGTGACTGATCTTTCTAATGAATAACAGCACCTCGAAGTTGCTTTTTATAGTAAAAAAAAACGAAAAAAACCTTTAAAATGTTTAAAAACAAGCCTGGAGTTTCACATTACAGCTTGCGCGGCGTGTGTCAGGGCTATTCACAGCCTCTGATTCTAGTTTCTACAAATCTATGCAGGCTGCTGTCAAAAAAGTCTTGCATTCACCAGAGTAAATGACGTGCTGTCTTAGCTGTGCACGCGCGCACAGTTGTGGTGCAAAGCGCCGCACACTTATTTTAGCTAGATTGAGCTTGCCGAAACCGACGCTTCTATCCAAGTACGTGACTCGAGAGTTGCTGCCGAGCAAATGCTCGTCAGAAAGTGACGCTTAGCTCCTCCCGAACCGAATACTTGGCAAAGAATACGGGGCAAAGAAGGAAAGCAGAAATGTACATAAATTCTTAAATTGTTGTTCATGGCCCGGCAAATTGAGGCGATTGATTAATTTGTTCTATCCATTTTTTACAAAGAATTGTTTATAAATTTTATCGCTCGCTGGGAAGCGCATCACGCATTAGGGTTCGCAAAATGAAACATACAAACGGTAGTAATTTGTAGCAGGTGTACACCTAATTTTTTTGGGACGCTGAAGTGTCACCAACTTTCTGGATTTAAGACTTCGACCGAGAGGACGTCTCGCACGTTTCGCGTCGTTTGGGTGAATAAGCAGGGATTTAATGGAAACGACTCCGGAAGCCAGCCACCGCTTCTTCCTGCCAGTTATTTTGAGAAAATGTTTTTGTACTGCTTTGCAAAATTCAAAAAGGAATCAACTTAGTAAGATACCAGCACTCACAAAACACATTGGAACCAACAGGATACACGGAGTCGCTTTCACTGAAGTGCTTACTACACACGCGAAAGGTTCTCGAATTTTGATTTCCTAATTTAAATTTGATGGAACATTCCTTTCTCAGTTTTATTTGGTTCAAATCATAATTAAAAAAAAAGAAACACTTTATTCGTCCTGTTAGGTGATGTAGCGGGGTAAAGCGCTGGGCATTCTATTTTCATCATCCAGATTTTTTACTGGTGTAGAGAACAGCACACCACCATCCGAGCGCTTCGACACCTAAGCGCCAAAAGAGTTTGTTAGCACGACTACGCGTGCCACGGTTTCAAGGTTTGATAAAATGTCATACTACAAACATCACTTCACTAAATAAACACAACGCGTGAAACAGGCTTTACCGCGCGTTAACCAAATAGCGCACAAAACCAGCTGACTAGCCAAGTGATCGAAGATCTGCGCGTTCTGTATCCAGTCGTGTCCTACCCGTGACGTCACAAACAATGATGATGATGATGATAGCTATTGAAGCGCCCCCTGTAGCTCGCGCACGCCGCCAATAACGCCGCGTGCATTTGAAAAGACGATTTATATTATACTCTGAGGCTTGTTTTTCTGCCTAATTATAAAATATTTGTATACGCACCTATTTACTCACTGAGAGAATGAGTAGCGTGCGGAGAGTCCTGGGGCCATCAACTGATAAAAAAAAACAAAGAACAAACCAAAAATTAAGAAGAATTATCATAAAAAACACGCTCTTCGTTTTTTAGGTTGTCAGGAACAATGGTCATTGTATGACTAAGTACATACAAAAATTATCCGCACTCTAACTGCATAATTGATAAAAAAAAAACCAAAAAACTTCCTACATCCAAGCCTTTCATAGGTTATTGCAGAGGCGAAGCCTTGACTGATTTACATCTGATTTGTCAGGTCATCCACTGTCACTCGTCTATCCGACGGAATCAAAATATATAGCTCCCAGAATTGTACAAAATGTTGGCACTACAGACAACTATTTCTATAAAATATTTGAGTTTGCAATCATTTGTGTTTTGTCTGTTACGTGCCGTCAACGTTGGTAAAAGTGACAAAACACAGAACACAGGGACAGACAAGACGCCTAGTCCGTCCCTGTGTTTTGTGTTCTTCCCATTATTTATATCATCCTTACCAGAACGCTCTCCATTTTAAGCAAAATGGGGGTTGTCGCTCTGATGCAGTCTTAACTATTTTCCTCGATTTTATTTTATATTAGAATTATTTGTGATTTCGTTCCCTTCATATATTGGGTCGTAACATTCAAAACTTTTTTAACAAAATACAAAATGTCAACCGGACAAGCGTGAATGATCTTATCTAAAGACCCAGTGCGAAGATGGTGTTTCTAAAAATGCATCACACAAAATGCATCAATATTAAATTGCAATAATGCAGTTGCAATATTAGCATTGCTGCCCAAATGATAACCCCGCTATTTTCAATGTTTTCTCAAGGGTTCAGCTGAGCTTGACTATTTTGCCTCTATTTTTCTTTCTAGAGTTTTGACTGGCCTGTCAAGTGTTTCGTGAAGGACTGTGGGGACGAGCGCATTGTATCGGAATGTGACACTGGAAGAGCGGGAGAAAGAAGAAAAAAAAATAGAAAGAGAGAGAGAGAGAAAGAGGGGGAAGTGAGGAAGGATTTTTCGAAACAAAATCGAATAACCTACTATTCGAAACCGTCTTTTCTAAAACACCAGCTCGAGCACAACGAGTAGCCATGGCTCTCTGAGAACGCGATTTGTAAGGCACCGAGAATGTGAGGTCGATAAGGAGACGAGAACGCGCGGTGACATCAGAACGCCGAGCTCTGATTGGAACGATTAGTGGGTAGACCTAAGGCTAACTGCCTTTATCTCCACTGCACTCGTCAAGTGCGTTAGAATGCGAGAGACGAACGCCAGCAGCCGGCGTTCCGCGTTCGAATGCGAAAACCTAACGCCGGACACCGGCCTTTCCGCGTTCTAACTCGTTCGACGAGTGCAGTATAGAGACAAAGGGTGCCAGGTTTAGACCTACACATTAATTGTTCCAATCAAAGCTCGGCGTTCTGACGTCCGCGCACGCTCTCGTCTCCTCTTTTCCTTCGAATCACTCAACGTATAAACCCGTATTTTTTACTTTTTACACGAAGTGTGGCAAAGACGCAGAGAGGTAAAAATTTTAATAAAAGTTTTAATAATAAAATTGAAAAAAAAGTAAAACAATGTTTTTCGAGGAACGCCAAGAGCGTGCACTTTTTAAAAGCACGAAGGAAAAAAAAACGCAGAGGCACTTAAGATTGTTTACGTGCGGGAATGAGAAAGCATTATAGTCCCTTTGGACACATGTTTTTAGTTGATGTTTTTGACGTGCATTAAAGTTCTTTCTGCTGATTCAGTGTGTGTGTGTGTGTTTGCGAATACTTTGGCCACAGACCGGAAACATTCGGACCATTTTGCTGCCGAACAATGAATTTTATTTCAAGCTATGCGCTCCTCTAGGTCTAATGGTAGGTCTGTCGTGATTATGTCAATTTCTGTTGCGGCACTGCCTTCGTCATCAGAGAGATATAGCGGGTGTTTGTGAGAAATCCGAACCCGGCTTTTCGCACCACAAAAATTAGACATTGGAGGGAGCTCCAACTCCGTCAAAACGTAGCCCCAGCCGTTCGAGCAAGATGCCAAAATGTCAACATTTACCGTTACCGGAATAAAAAGGTAGAGGTAAAAAGCTGTTTTCGCCTATGAGAGGACGCCGTACGTGAGAAGCAGCAGAAGAAATGACTGTTTGCGACCGCATCTCACAGATGGCGCCACTTGTCCTCCAAGCTTCCCGCGCCCCTGCGCTTGTCTAATCCGAACGACTGGCGGCAAACTTCAAATACCTGACAAAAGTATCGTATCCTTGCCCCCAACTTTGTCGGCTATTAATAGATGGGAACAAAACAAAATAAAATATCTGAAATCGTAGTCACTCAAGTTTTTTTAATGAAAAGGTGTCACAATAAATACCGAATCAGACGTCGTCTGCTTCTGTCTTCACGAACGCCGACAGTCATTTACGCGCACATGCATTGATTGTTCATATTCAGTTTTATTTTACTACCAACTGGTATTCCTTATGCGGCAGTTAACGCGCAAGCAACGAAGTCAGGTCGTGCTTTGTTACACCGAACTGAGGAGCTTTAAAAAGGTCAAGCGCAAGTTTTTCTCGGAGTACGGCTTACAGCCACCTTCAAAGTCGGTGATCTGGATGGGGGTCAGGCGCCTTGCAGAAGAATGTAGCGTCAAAAACAAAAAGCACGTCCTCCATGTTCCTCCCACCAACAAACGTTTCTATATAAATTTCTTTTCGTTTTTGGCGAACCTACCCGCCCAACAGCTCCCTAGCGCCATCTCTCGAGTTTCAACCCAAGCGGGGAGATCGATCAAGCGAGACGTCATGCTGGGAAATCAACGGTAGGTTTGAAGACGTAATGCAATTTATGAGATAGTTTGGAATGCTGCCCAATTTGAGCAATGGTGTCGAATTTGAGCCAATAACGATGAAATAATGCTTGGAACAAGGAAAAGTGCAGATCACATTCTCATTTGTCACTTCCCCAAGCCTCCTGAGAGGTGGGATTTGCTCGTGCCTGTAGAAATAAAATAAAAATATGCGACATGCAGAATTTTTTTAATGGGATTGCACCCTCTTTTTGCAGCAATTGCGTTCTTTTCATCTAGAAAAGTGCAAAAGTTAACCTTTCCTACGTCCGACCAGTACAAGTGTGACGAAGCGTCTAGAAGGGATTGCGTTGATTTCTCCTGAAATTATACGAAACAGATATCTAATGCAAGTTAATGAAGACATTTACTTTACAAGCAGTAGAACTCACTGAAGTGAAGAACCTAGTTTTGTGTTGGCTTCACTGCATCAGTTAGTCCCACAGCAGTAACCATCAGCTTTTAAGCGCCCATCCGCCACCAAAAATATTGCAACAAACACTTTTAGAAAAATGACGAGAGCAATATTTTAGGCTGACCGTACTACTCTCAACCGTACTCCAAATAACTACAATATGCAATACAAACACACACAAAAAGGAAATTGCAGCGATCTATATCTATCAAGTGCATAAAATCCATGAAATGCAGTAATTGAGCAGCGATTGGTTAAATTTGTTTAGAAGATACTAAACAGTAGTTTCGGGAGTGAAGATTTCCTATTTCTTAAACAATATTGATGCTAAATTTTGCAGGAAGACTGAATTCGTTTATTGGTCACGTGACGTCAATCTCCCCGATAAATTTAGCGGGCAAACGGACGGACGAACAAACAAACTGTCGGGCGGACAGACTTTGTTTTTTCAATGAGGAACTTTGATAAAAACTTATTCCATGCTTTAGAACAAGAATTAGTGATCAACAGTAAAAAATGCATTAGCATTGGTTTTTTCTCACCCCTTTCCTTTCGTTTTGGACCCCTTACCATTCGTTTATCACCGCTTTCCTGTCGTTTATTAATGCCTTTCCTCTTTCCTTTTCGCTTCACGATTTTCGCTTCACGCCACCTAGACTAGAAACATTTACAACCGTCTGCTTTAAATTTCGATTTAAACTCCGCCTCTCGGTAAATTCTGATCCATCAACTTTCTGTAATAACAGGCTTTTCTAGACCTTTACCGCCAATTTTCCAAACTTGTGTGATTGTAATCAATAATCCATATTGATGCGTGGCAACAGGGTTGACACATGTCGTCGGCTAGCTTCAGGGAACACGGAAGCTGCAACAACCAATATTCCTCCTTTTTCTTTTCTTTTTAAAGTAACAAGCGGAAAGGCAAAACCAGAGCATGCAACCAACAACACCAGTCGCACTGACTCAAAAGTCAGGGTGACGTTCGAGAACCACGTCTCTCCCCAGCAACGCATGCGAAGCTCAATTTAACAAACTAACAACGGCCACGAGCCTTTGGGGCGGATACACTAAAGTAACGTGACACGAACAGACGAATTAACAATGAGGTAGCACTAGAAAGGGATGCACCTTGCGGCAGTAACCTTGGCACAACCGGGCGAGCAACGTGTTCGTTAGGTAAAAAATTCAGGTGAATTGAGGAAAATCGGGAGAATAAGGAAATTCGAGAGCACTAGGAATATTCGAGGGAGAATTGTGGGAATTCGGGGGGATTATGGAGACACTCGTTTCCTTTCTCTCCGCTTCACCGCTGTCAATACCGGAGTGGTGCAAAGAAAAAAGGGGAATTTTTGTGCGTATATTGGCACATTTTTGGAATGCAGAATTAAATTAAAATGTTGATTTAAATAGTGTTCTTAAAGCCGGTATTTTAATTGAACCATGCGTCTCCCTAATAAGTCATACGAAGTGTTCTTTTTTTAATAACTAAACTTTTTCAATTTAGAAGTTTTCTTACATAATCTTTTTTTAAGATACAATATTCAATTAATTTTCGGTTTCTTTGTTTATAAATGTGTTTAAATCCAGATTACGAGCAACTGCGAGTTCTAATGAAATGGTGGCTTTCCTTCACTATACAACTAGTTGTGACGGAGTGTGGCGCCAAACGATGTTGTACTGAAAACTGCCGTTTCACATTTCTTACAGATATGGGTTTGTAGCTGCCTTTATATATATTTTATTTGTGCTTCCATGTTACATGAAGGCCCTGATCTAACTATGATCTCAAATGCATGGTGGGAATCCAAAACCTTCGTCGTCGAACGACGTCAAAAGACTGTAGGCTTTCCCGCACTACGAATATACTTGTGGCAAAGTATGATTACGGGGGATGTTGTAGGAAACACATCTACAGTTCAATGGCGAGTTGAAACGCGTCTAATACCGAATTTGACCTGTAACTCAGACTAACTCATGTATTTTGCATCGTTCAGAAGTTCGAAACGTGAAAGTCTCAAAACTAACTTGAACTTGAAAAGAATACATAATTATACTGAGAAGGCGTATAGTTGTGCCAAGGTGGTATCGTACCACATGGGACGATACATGAAACGCTGCAGAAACATCTTCAGTTTAATGTTGAAGTTAATTGACTCCGACAATTCCACAGCAATTACATATTAGCCCCACCCACGGTGAGAAAATAGACACGAGTCTGAACAAGGCCAGCCAAGGCGGCACAAGTTTGCTCGTGCTTTACGCATCGCCCGGCAAAAGCGCTGTCGGTTTGAAGCCTTTGCACCGGCTTGGGAGCGCGCCGCGCGGTTTTGTAGACGCGTGCACGAGTAAGGACAGCCCCACGATTGGTTCTCATTGGTCCCCTACATGCTGCGTCATCTCATGGCGTTTGTCAGAAATGCAAGAGGACTTTCGCCACACTTGCTCCATGGCGAGGTGGAGGCCCGTTCAGACACCTCTCTCTTCTTCCACCGCGGCCCCAACTCGAATGTTCGCCAAGGCATTCGCTCCTTTTACACGGACGCGTACCGTAGCGCATCCTCCTAGTCCCCATTTTGATTTCTCTGCTGCCCAGTTATAGTCGTCCCACCTCACTTCGATGCGCTAGGGTTACATCCATCCACATCTGCCCAAAGACTAGGTGGAAAAAGAAGAAATGGAAGATGGGGCGCGCGTGATTGGTCCCTTCTCGATTCGATGCGCTAATATTGTATTCATGTAAACCACTGGTATATCTTGTGATTGAGCCCAGGCAGAGGTGTCACGCAGGGCTCGTGTTCAATGGTTACCCAATACGTCAGCCAGATCCTGTTGGCCCATTGAGACGCTGTGTCCTAACTACGGCTCCACCGAACTTCGCTTTTCTCCCCGGTGTAGATAATCTTGGTCCCTGAAATTGATACAAAGTCTCTTTCGACCAGAAGGAAGCAAAAAAGGAGTGAAGAGACAAAAAAAAAAAAGGCGCGCACAGATCTGTTACATTACCTTGCGTGCACTTTGAAATGTTTTGGTATTTGTTTTTTTCTTGGAAGGAAACACTTTGAACTTGGGAGTTTGCCTAATATTGTCTGCACGGAGAGTTCGGTTCTTAGTATCAGTGTGTTTCCCTCTTCGTTGTGGGCCAGCAAACTGAAAAAATACAACATGCAAAAAAAAAAAATTGAGTTGAGGTTTTAGGTGACGTGAAGAAAGGTTTTGAGCATCTAAAGAATGCCAGGCCTTCCGTTTTGTAAATGCAGGTGACAGTGCGATTCCAGTAGAGCTTATCCTTGCATGAAAGAAAAAAATATATATATATATATATGTATTTTTTTACGATTTTTTTTCTCAATATTTTTAAGTTCCCGCATTTTCCCTACGCGAATAAAGAGAAAAATGTAACGGATTACAATCATTCCCTTACGTAAAAAAGTAAGGAAATTACTTTACGATTACTTTCTGAAATATGTAACTATTATTCCCTTACAAAATTACTGATAAATGTAAGGGATTCCAAGTAATTTCGCTAGTTGTGACGGAATACGTATACAAGTCTGGTAGAGAGGGTCCATCTCCAACAGGTCGCCCTTTTCGGAGGTGCATTGGGCGACGGAGGCGGAGCCACCGTGATGAGATCGTAACTCGGATAGATATATTGAGAGTAAAGGCCCTTGGTATGGGGCGGCAGCTTGCACCACCCAGCCTAATTTGTAGTTTTTGTCTTAATTTCTTTTTTTTGCTTGTTTTGGTGCACTTTGCGGAAATTCTATTTTTCAAATAAATATCTTTAAATAAAACACGCATCGGCCAATTTCAAAAGAGAAGTAGATTGCATATAATACATCTGGGGCATTATTTCTCCCGGTGGTCCCATGTGCTACATGGCAGAGCGTGAAGGTTTCATTTTGTATGAGTGACTTTTAGCGTATCGAAAGCAATAAGTGCTCACGGAAGCGAGGCACCACTTATAAAGATTCCTATGCCATTGAGGAGAAGATCCCGCGCAAGCACATCAAGGGTCTGAAAAGGCAAGGTGCTGGATGGACTGGCTTTGTGGAATCGAAGGGCGGCCTTGAAGCTCTCATCTGCGATTTTTTGGTGATCAACATCTCCTGCCAGACTGGGTCGTCCCACTACAAATCAGAAGAACAAAATCAAATGACGTCCTTCGAAATATTCTAATTAACTAAAAACAATAAAATTACAATCTTAGTTTTTGCCAATACTTCTGTGTGTATTTTCTCTTGTCGCTTTCTCTGTGCATTGTAGGCGAGCAAGAAGACGTCAAGCTGTGCCCATTTTTATATCGAAAAATAAATTCGTATTCTACCAGACGCTAACATTGTCTAATAATAAAAAAAAGGCTCGAGGTACACCTCAGCACTTCTTATGAGTTGTGAATGCGAAAGCAATCACGCCGCTCTTCGCTCCCTTCTTTAATCTGCGGCGTACAACCCGCTGACCTTGGGCGCGGAACGGTGGAGCCGCTGCCTCGCGGACACGCAGCGCCATCGGGTGAGCGATCGTTCAAACTGACGCGCAGCGGCCAATGGGAGCCTCGTCGACGCGCGCCAGCCAATGGGACCGAAGCCGAAAATTCATCAGCTTTCCTTCAATCCTTTGGGATCGGGAAACCTAGGTGCCGTGTCTATAGGCTTTTCGCGTGGTTTCATAGCTGGGAGCTGGCTACACTTAATTAGAGAAAGGATTTAAGGTGCCGTTTTCGCGCTTCAAACTGATGACGTCGGCTCGCTTCATGAGACAATTAATGCTATCGCATTAAAAAGTAAAACTCTCAAACCGTAAAAAAAAAAAAATTCTTGAAACACACAGTTGTTCTACTAAACCTAGCTGTCCGCGTGTACATTCCCTTTTTTATATGTTCATTATACAGACGTCGTCGTCGTCGCGTGCACGGAGGCCAGCGCCCGTCGCGCCCGTTTCGGCCGTTTGGCAGAGGGTAAAGGAGAGAGTAAACAGAGATGTTCCTCGGCGTCAGTTGCTTCTCCGAACATGACGGTTCAAAGCGTTCGACCACCTGGAGATTTTCTGACGAGCAAGCGAAAGCTCAGTCCACACGACTCCTTCCCCGCAGTAAGCCTTCGTCAAATCGCGGGCACAACGGCCGGGACTGAGGCGGACGGTACCGATCTCACCAGCCAGTTTGACGCCACCGCTGCCGCAATGCATCTTAATTTTTCTACACGTGCGACAACCTCGCTGGAGCTCTGCGCGTGTAGATCACGAGACGGCATGAGCCCTTTCATGCAGTGCCATCTGCCTCCTGTGAATTAAAGTTACGGCGGCGTCACGCATGCGCCGAACGCTTGGTGAGATCGGCCTGTTGGCTCGATTCTCATTCAGCGACTCGATCAGGCATCACAAAAGCGCATAAAACATTGGGGCACTTGACCATTTCCGGAAGCATGGATTGAACGAGATCGCTCCACCCAATGCCAACTCAGCGCTTGTCAGCAATTAATACGCTGTATTTAGTCAGCGAGATTGACGCGAAAACGAAGTATACAGACCTGAGGTGGTGACTATGCAGAAAAGTAGCAATGGATACGGCTTAACCTTTCGAGACAAGCGACTGCTAAACTAGAAGTGCCGTGGTCCCCTTTGCAGCGCCATCTTTCGCACGTCGTTACCGCAAGCTGCTGAGGTTAAGGGCAGAGTAAGCGATATAAAATTGTCCGTTTGACAAGGTATGCATATGTAAATTCCAACACGCTTTGAAATCAAGGTATTGCGCTGGACCAAAGGGACACAGACAATGACTACAAAAAGCTTTAATGACCCAACGCTTCTAAATTAAAACTGGGCTTTGAAATACAAGATCCTCATGAACGCCAAGTTTATTAAATACAAATTTTGTACGCTTTGAACAGACCAGGCATTCATTGTTCGAAATAAAGAGCGTCAGAGAGACTTTTGTGTTTAACTAGAAAGAAAATTTAGAAACAACAAGAAAGTGCGAAAATGCTCTTCAAAAGCAGAACATGGGCATCCTAATTTTTTTTTAAGCTGATGTCTGAAAACAACTGCACTTTGAAGTGAGCCAAGCAGGAACACTGTAGCCAGTCAAGTTTCCAACTGAAAGCTTTTTGTACAGTGTCCACGGAACAAAATTGTTGTAATAAAGTTCTAGCTCAAGTTCTTGCCACACATTTAAATACATTACAATATACATGACATCCCAAAGGTCTAATGAACTGGGACAGTGAGTGCACCATCAAGAAAGCTACTCATTTGAAGAAAAAAAAGATTTCTCGAACTTAAAACAGAGCAAACACAACCTTCATTCAGTGTTAAACGAGCATCATGGTACGGAAAAGGTTACACTATGGTGCCTAGAGCGGTGTGTTTAGCGTCCTGCCGATATATCGAGAGTGGTTGCGAAGTGGCAACAAATGACGTCACAAAAGCCGGAGTGTCGTGCTGTCGATGTCGAATGTCTGATGTCGCGATTCTGGTTGGTCGAAGAAAGGCTGGCGAAAACTACCAGCGAACGCCAGTGTCGCTGTCGTCGCAGTGTCCCAACTTCTGACTGCCGAAGCGTCCGAGGACTGTCACACTGGAGAGCGACCTGCAGAAGGACAGGCGTCTGCCACATGCACCACCGCTGCTGGGACGCCGCCAGGATCGCGACCGTCGACAGCATGACGCATCTATGACGCCACCAAGCGGAAATCGAGGGACCATTTTTTGGGGACGCGGCGGTAAACACAGCTGTCGGAAACGCGTTCCAGGCACCATATCACTACACATCTATCACGTCGAAGGAATGTAGAGACTCTACTCTGACTCTACTCGCTAAAGTTGACTCTCGGTTTCACGAAACAACACTGGGCCTCAGAAGCGTACTACAAAGAGGCACAATACGCCTACCCTTAACTCCTGTAGATGGCGCTAGCTTCCTACAGGCACATCGCTGATGAGGTACTGTTGCGTGAAAATTAAGCTAGCATTTGCACGCGTTGCCGGCCTTTCACGGTAAACGTGTGAATGGGTGACATTACATAGTCTTCGTGTTTGGGAATATTTGTATCTGTCTCCAGAGCAGCACCGCTTTGTTGTCACCAGATTTTTTTTTTGCTTTCTATTGTTGCTGTACAAGTGTTACAGTGCATAAAACAAAAACTATCTGTTACATTTTTTTGTTGTTGTTCATATCTACGAAAGTGCATTCTGCCGAACTTAAAAAAGTTTTGTAAGTATACTAGAGATATTGTCTTCATGCGGAAACAAAAATGTGACGTATTGGCTCCGGACTTTGGAAACAATCACGTTAAAATAATAAAAAAAAAACGTTTCAGCTTTGGTTTTAGTTTTTTATATTGTTTTTGTGTCGCAAATTTTAAAAACGAACGGCTCTGCCAATTTTAAAATAATTTGCAATAAGCCTGCTTTTTAGGTATGAATCCTGTATCCATTCTGCTCTTCTTTTTGTACATCGATTTTAATAAAACCCTTCTTTGTGTCTATTTTGTATGTCCAAGATTCAGAGAAGTATTATGTTTACGCCAGCATCAAAACTCGACAACTGCACACGGGTGACATGTGAGCTTGTCGTAAGCTGCTCTGTGAAATCATCCTATCCGGTATACGTTGTCTGGTGTTTTGCTGATTGCCAGTCCAACCAGATCCCACCAACATTACGTATTGCCACTCGTCAGAGGTCTCCAACACCTCAAGTTGACGCCGCTGTGATCTAGGCTACGACATGATTGCTCTGTGATGTCATTGAAGCCGGTACAAAGGCGCAACGTTCTTCACTCTGCCACTCGTTCTTTGACTAGATTCTGCAGACGCTGTGCCAACAGCAGTTCGGGTTCGTCTCCTCTCTCTCGAAGGAAGGAACCGACAATGGCGCCTCTCAAGGTTCGTTGTCGTCCCTGTTCTTCTGCTGCACCTTGCGCGGGTCCTCGGGAGTCCAGATCTTGGCGACCATGACGTTGCCCGTGGGCCCCTGCTTCTCCGACGACCAGGACAGAGAGTGTCCGGCCAGGGGTAGGTACGAACCGCTCAGGACACCTGCGCGAACCGAGCGTACACACGCGGTTTTTGGGGGATTAGATATGTCACAATCACGAGTGAGACAACGTCGCAGCGCTCTCAAACCCGCTTATTGCTTATACAGGGTGTCAGAAATCCCTAAGCCGGATCTGAAATCGGTCAGCCAAATTGGAGCCTGCACGTAGCAATCTCAAATGTTCACCAAAGATGCGTTTTAGTTGTGAATTTTACATTGTGAAATTTCAAGGCATGACTTCTTTTCTGTAATAAATGAGTCCGACAAACGTGTCGGGGTCAACGGCGGACGTGCTTGCGGACGACCGAGTTATTGACGGTTCTACGTGTGGCGCCATCTCCCGACAGGTGGAGCGAGCATACGACCAGTTCGTCAGTTGTGGAGTGAGTACGTCGTTTGCTCGCTGCGCCCATTGGTAGATTTCGCTACAAGTACAACCGTCAGTAACTCGGTCGTCCGCAAACACGTCCGCCGTTGACCCCGACGAGTTTGTTGTTTTCACTTTGCATAGGAAAGAGGATACGCCTTGAAATTTCACAAGGGAAAATGCACCATTCAATCACGCCCGTGGAAACAGTCTGAGATTGCTGTGCAGGTGTCGAGTTTTCTTCAAATTTTAGCTGCAGCCTCGGTATTTTTAACGGCTCTATACTTAAAAGGCGAGTTTGTTTCCAAAAGCTGCGAAGCACTGCACATGTGCAGAAGGCCGTTTTTCGAAGACAGGAGCATTTGCGCGCGCACCATTTCACAGCGGCCGTCACCGCCTTGGACAGACATCACAGACACTCGTCTGGTGTATAGCGAAACGATGTATAGAAAACAGTCACGCAGACTACCTTAATCACTGTCATTACATTTAGCGTTTTTTTTACTTTATAGTTTACAATTTTTTGTTGAGGTCAGAGGGAGCTACTACAACGGGCAAAAAACGCTCCGTGCTCTTCAAAAAGCGGCAGAATGGCACCACGAAATATCACAAAAACAATGTCCTTATCTACTGCTATAGGCAGTGACTGAGGGGGCACGAACGTACGCAAAGGGACATCACTACTGAATCACGTTAATGCCGAAGCAGACGAAAGCAACAGCGCTATACTACGGATCAGACGCAGCCGACGCTGCGAGCTGATGGAACCAATCAGACAACGCCAAAAGCGTACCATCATGGTGTTCGACATGTTTCTGCGCGTGTTCCGTCAACGCTGAACCAATCATAAACAAAAAAGAGTCTAGTGACTCGCGCTTTCGACGCTGCTTGATTGGTTCCCATAACCTCGTAGCCTCGGCTGCGTCCAGATTTGAGCTGAGACGATATATAGACTCCGTTTCACACATATCCGTGTTCAAGGTGGAGCAAATGAAGCAGCGCCGAAAGTTGGTCGTCTGCTACCGCCTGCTAAGCCTATCACGCGTGGATAAAAAAAGAACTGGATTATGGTGCATTTACTGTGCGCGATTGATTTAGCCGGTGATATAAACCAACTCAACTCACTGACGTCACGCCACTGCGGTGGCGCTGCTGTCGGTACTGCGCATGCGCAGACGCTTTACTCCTCCCGAGTTTGGTTTCTGCGCACGCGCAGTGCCCACACCAGGGGGGCTATGTTCGACAAATGTTTCGTTTCTCCTAAAAACAAACGGAAGTGACGGAACTGACGATATCGCGTCTGGTTGGCTAGAGGCTCAAATGACGAAAGAGGGAACTTTCGTCATTTGAGCCTCCACAAGCGACGCGAGCTTTTTCGATGTCAGTTGCCAATGCATGATTTTATCATCCTTACTAATAAAACACATTGAATGGGCACATAATCGATTAAAAAATTGTTTGTCAGGTTATTTTGACAATTTTTTTTTATTTTCGGGATACTTATGTCGTCTGCTTTGCAGTTCCTTGTTGTTACCGCGTCTGTTTTTGGTTTTGTGATTGTCGCCGCCTGCGGAACGTGCGCCGCTTTTAAGTCGAAAATTTCGTCTGCTAATGACGCCGGCTCTCGGCGCCGTATGCTCGTTCGTTGGAGGCAGTTGACGTCGCGACCGTTTGCGCCATCTCTTATCTGCCGAGCCAAACGGCGCCCTATTGTTTGAAGACCGGTGGCTTCGCTGCATTTCCATAGGAGTTAAGCCTTTTTTTTTCTTCTTACTTTTCCCTCAGGTAAGTTCGTTCTTTGCAAATTTTATATAAAAAATGCACCACCTGTGGGCAACGTTGCACAAAATCGTAGCGCGATAGGTTAAGAAACTGATTTTTGCGGTCAATTTAAAGAGCCTGGCCGCTTTTCGATACACACTGCATTTGCACCTTTCGTGGTGTCGGAACATGGCCGGCAGCATTGAATAGCTTATTTATAGGCACTAAGTGTTTACAGGCACTAGGTGTGTTCACTTTTTTTTCTTCGCAAGGCTAACTGGGATTTACTGCGAGAACAAGGAAGAAGCGCGAGAAAATATGTGAGAGAAGAATCCTCTGAATTAGGGACAGAATCAGCGCCACTTTTCCTGAACTCTTCAACCTCAAATTTCAGCCACCTTTCAAAAGATGGCTCTAGTGCGCGTCGTTTGATACAACATAAGTCTTTTTTTATATAATTAGAACAATTAGGCCGCTTAAAAAAATTAAAATCATGAAAAGTGATTTTATTTATAACGAGAAAAGCCCTAATAAGAAATAATCGTTCTCTCTCTGAAACGTAGCTTAGCTGCTGTGGCTTCCGCGTCTCTGAGACGCAGCGAGCCGCCAGGTGCGTTGGCTTTCTGCATACAGAGTCGAGCTTCAAAACAGTCTCACGATTCAAAAATTATTTTAAACAAATCTAAATATTAATAGCACCAGACTAGCCCTACAGAAAACCAGCACTAGTTCATCTAGCATACAATTTAAAAAAATTAGATCGGATGCTAGAATGGTATTTGAGAAAACCAAAAAAAAACGTGTGAATGAAATTCTTAGAGCTTTTTATCACAATAGTGGTGTTTACGAACTAGCTGCTGGCGTCCCATTTCTAATATTTTTTTTAATGCTGAGTTCCCGTGTTTACCAGGAGTATGCCCTTAAATGTCGTCGCTGCGTTATGATGTGAAACTGAGTTACGACACTTCAAAATCGAAAAAAATATCAATTTTTGCAAAAATATTAACAATGTGAGTGTACTAATTAAGAAAAAACGTAAATGCAGAACCACACGAGTTCCTCGTCTATTCATTAAAAAATAAGCATGCGACTTGGCTGCATTACAAGTCTAGAAACTCGGAATGCGTAGAGGCATGTCGCTGAAAATATCAAAACTTGCACTTTTTGTTATTTATTAATTTATTCATAATACCTTGAAGGTCCATTTCTGGACATTACACAAGGGGGATTTGGTCAAATTACAGTAGAGTCAACACTTAAAAGAGAGAAAAAAAAGAACAGTACCAACAGGATAGCAATATCACAACTGAAAAACCACTTTAACAAAATTATGTATTATACAAATTGTAGGGTCCAAGCACATATAATACTTCATTATGTGGGCAAGAACATCACTGTAAACGAAAACTAAATAGTACTTAAAAAATCGAAAACAGCTACTCGGAATGCTGTAGGGTCGGAAAGTGCGGTTATGTGATCAGGAAGAGGATTCCAGTGCATGATTGCGCGTGGTAGTGAGGAGTTATTGAAGGCAGATGTATCACCAAAAATGCGCTTATAACTTCGGCTGTTAGTTAAACGACGAGATGTTCGGTTAGGAGGCTCAAGCAGGGGGCGATAACGTTAGGGTTAGAATAGCGTGATTTATGAATGATGCATAAAAGGGCAGCGGTGCGACGTATTTCAAGTGGTTGTGAGAGGATAGAGTTTTTAAGAAAGGAGACACTTGCTTGGCGAGAGTAGGTTGATGTTATAAAACGAACTGCACGATTTTGGATGCTTTCGATCTGATTGATAAGGTATTTCTGGTGGGGGTTCCATACAGCGGAAGCAAATTCAAGTATAGGGCGAACGTATGTCTCGTACGCTAACTTGCGTAGATGGGGGGGTGCAGAGAAAAGGTTGCGTCGCAAGTATCCCAGTGTTTTGGATGCAGAACTTGTAATGGCGTCGATGTGGTTAGACCAGGATAGGTTGTCAGAGAGATGAACACCAAGGTATTTGTAAGAGGATGAAAATGAGAGGGGTGAGTTGTATAAAAGATATGAATGAAGCGATAGCGATTGTTTGCGACTGAAAGTTACTACATTACACTTTGAACCATTAAGAGACATAAGCCAATTGTCGCACCAAGCAATGATGGAGTTTAAGTCTTGCTGGAGCATTATGTGATCATCGGGATTAGTGATTTGCCTGTAAATAACACAGTCATCTGCAAAGAGGCGTATTTTGGACGAGATGGAATCGGGTAAGTCGTTCACGTATATTAAAAAAAGAAGAGGCCCGAGCACGGTTCCCTGTGGCACACCAGAAATTACATCAGACATGTTAGATTGGTAATTACCGCACACTGTGTATTGGCGTCGTAGCGTTAAGAAGTTACGTATCCAGGAGAGTGTAAGAGAGTCAATGTGAAGTGAAGAGAGTTTAGCGAGTAGTCGACAATGAGGAACACGATCAAATGCTTTGGAAAAATCTAAGAAAATGGCATCAGTTTGAGTGTACTGGTTCATGTTTATGTGAATGTCGTGAGTGAATTCTATTAGTTGTGATTCGCACGAAAACCCTTTACGAAAACCATGCTGCTTCTCATAAAAAAAATTGTTATTTTCTAGATGAGATACTGTGTGGGAGAATATGATGTGCTCGAGCAATTTGGATGCCACGCTCGTCAAGGATATAGGGCGGTAGTTTGCAACTAGGCTACGGTCACCATTTTTGTGGATCGAGATAATCTTGCCAATCTTCCAATCGGTGGGAATTCGGCCTGTGGCTAGGGATTGTTGGAAGAGTAGACAAAGGATTTTATTATATATTTCTTTGGTGTTCTTTAAAATTTTTGAATTTATATTGTCGTGGCCAGTGGAGATAGATATTTATAAGTCGTCGATAAGCATTTCAATGCCGTGTGCAGAGATAGCGATGGGCGCCATAAAAGGGTAGTCGACTTCACCAACTGGAGGAATGTTGTCCGTGTCTTCAATGGTGAAGACTGATTCGAAGTGGTCGTTAAGGACCATCGGGTTATCAGCCTCTAGAATACGTGTGTCTTCGTCAGTCGTTAATCGTATGGCACAGGGGTTCTCGTTAGGTGATATGAGTCGCCAAAATTTTCTGGGATTATTTTTTAGTATTGAAGGTAGGTCATCATTAAAAAAGCGTTTTTTTATCTGTCGCAAGCGTGTGACATATTCTTTGTTAACACTGAAGTAGCGTGACCAAGCGATGTCTGTTGCCAGTCGCTTAGCTGATGAGTAGAGTCTTTCTTTTTATTCCGTAGGCTCTCGAGTTGACGATTATACCAGGGCTGATTCTTATCAGACCTAATTTTGACAAGTGGGATAAAGGTATTAATTAAATCGTTTATTTTTGTTTTGTATAAGGTCCAGTTATCGTCAATAGATCTAGCAGAGAAGGCTTCAGAAAAGGATTCATAGAAGGACCAGAGACCGGTGTTAACTCCGCTGTAGTTGGCCTTGTTGTACGCCCGAATTTGTTTTGTAATAGGACTACGGGTATGGGAATGTAGGGAAAGAGAGATTTGTAACAAACAATGATCACTGAGGCCAGTTGAGCAGGAAAGGGAAGTGATTGTTTGAGGTGCGGATGTAAAGACAAGATCGAGAATGTTTAAGCCGCGCGTTGGTTGGTCGACCATTTGGGTGAGGTTAAAGCAGAAGGTTGTCTCAATAAATGCTCTGGTTTCACGAGTAGGGGAAGTTGGAACAGTCCAATCGATCGTTGGAAAGTTGTAGTCACCACACAAGTAAACATTGCATTTGGGGTAGCTACGTTGAACTTTTTCTAGACTGTCATGAAGTTTTTCAGTGAAAAGTGAGTCGCAATCGGGAGGCCTATAACACACGCCCAATACTATTTCGCTGGTAAGCAAAGATGCGGAAATCCACAAGATTTCAAGTGAGCTGTCAGTTTGAATGACACGCGACGACAAGTTTTTGTTTGTGTCTATCAGTACGCCACCACCTCGCCTATTATCTCTGTCATTGCGAAAAATTTGATATTGTGTGTTGTCAGCCAACACCTCGTTATCTGAGATATCAGGTCGTAACCACGTTTCCGTCAACACCAAAATATCAGGGTTGCTGTCGTCAAGGAAGGCCACAAGTTCCTCACGGTGGCCAATGACACTTCGTATATTAGTGAATAACAATGAAAGGGAAGTGTTTGCACAACGAGGCTGAATTACTAGACGAGATTTGTTTATTGATAAGCTTTGCCTACAGTCAGCGTTACGCGGTCCGTTTTTCTTTGTTTGCTATCGGTTAGTTCTTTTCACATCTCCTGAAGCGATGTCGTAAGCATAACATGAGTTCCCAATGATAAGCTTGTCAAAGCTTATCATTGGGAATTCATGTTAAATTTTGATAAATGCACGTAACATTTTGCGCTAAGACACTGATCATGAGTTGGCCATTTATTAAAAGAAAGTAAAAAATACGTGGCACGCGCTCAGATACGGCGATTGCACCGCAAACAGGAGCGTTAGCACAGCTGCCACCGGTATTATAGTTGGGGCCATGGGATCGCCGCCTTAAAACAAATACACATATAGAAAGCAACATGTGATACACGAACGGTAATTATAAAAATATTTTCGGGGGTATTTTTCGACGACAATCTTTGATTAACATCATCATAGCAAAACCGGTGTGATTTAAATCAAGATGCAAATCATGTTGATTTTTATTCTCCACCCTGATAAAAACAACTCAGGAAAAGTCTTCTAATAATATAGCGAATTTTTAAGAAAACAATTATTGGGGTGCAAATTGGTTATTATTCGCGCAAACAACGAAACTTCAAAGATAATAATGCATATTTCTGAACTGAACTCTTTCTTACTCGATGAATTTTAAGGGAATTTTCACTAATAAGGTATTTTAGCTGTGAAGATAGGGTTTCTTCTACGAAGAAGTTTTCATTGCATCCAACCTTTTTTATCTACGTGGAAGGGGAACAAGCACTTTGGGTTTAAGAATAAAATCACTCTGTAGTAGTGGCACACTTTGCCTGTAGTAAGGCACTTAGCCTATTAGGTCACTTTCAGATAGGGGAATAGGGGAAGGAGAAAAATTTTGAAGAGAATAATAAGGTAAGAGAATGCAGGGATCATTTAATCACATCAGCAAATATTAATTTATGTATTTAAATACTTTCGGTACTATCGACGGTACAGGGGCCAGTGAACATCACAAAGGCTAAGAAAATGTGCAACTGCACTTGGCTCACAGTGGCTCAAATCAATAAAGGGAGCTAATTTTACGTTTATACATAAGCTCGTTAACAACGCGGATGCCATGAAAGTTGGAAGGTGGTTCTTTCTAAAAATGTTTTCCAGACGAATGAGTAATTTCTTGCCTCAAAATGATATTTCATATGTTGCGTCGCAAGCAGCGTGGATTGAAGACTTGACAGTACTGAGTTATGAGTGTTTCCAGTCTGCTTCGTCCCCGCGTAACATCCAACCAACATTAACCATCACATTATCCATTCTTGTTTCCCTTCCTCATGCTATATATATATATATACTGCCCTTCCCTAAAATAGGATGACGGAGGTGACCTCTTTGGGAAGAGATACCATACTTGTCAAGTATACTTCCTTTAAACAATAAAACCCTACTATTAATGGGCTTAATTCCATTCTTAAGAAGCTTCTTCTAAGAATTATGAAAAAGCACCGAGAGGTCAAGATGTTGAAAGCAGCCTTTAAGAATACGGTGGAAGGCACAAGGTGTGTAAAAACATCCTGGCCGAACGGCTTTTCGTCGCCATCGGAGTGCGGAATTACTCACTTCATGGAGGATTTCATTCCTCTAGCTCTTTAAGTTGTAATATAAGGTTTAGCACATTGCACCTGTTCATACTCCGGGCAGAACATACTATAGAGAAGAAGAAAATAACCAAAACTAACAAATATAAGTAACTGAAACTGATCAACACGCTAACAATGTTCACGCGTTTCCTTTCCCACAAAACAGTTAAGTAGGCAATCACTGCAATCTGCGGAGGGCGAATGACGAAGTCGGAAAAGCGCCTTCACTAAATATGTATAAAAAAAAGTCTGCCTTCTGTCACTGGGAATGACGTTCCACGAGCTCAAGTCAAGCGCGGTGTAACATCGCAGATTTAATTTGTCCGTGGAAAGTTTTTTTTTTTTTTGACCCCGTTAAACGGCGGGTTCTCTTCGTATAGATTACAGTGATCAGCTTTCTGAGCGCACTGTTCAAAATGAAGACGCACAGGCTTTTTAGTTCAAGCTTGGTGCAGGCTAGTTAACACTTTCAGAACTTCCTACGTAGTGCACTTCCCTGAGATGCGCTAGAACACCTCGGTCATCCTTTATTCCGCCGATCCATTGAAATGAGTGAGCGTTATCCCGCCCCGATGGTCACAGTCCCAATCCCAGAATAGCGTCTACGCCTTTCGACGTTAAAACTTGAACACCAATGGTGGTACTTCTCATTGACTAAGCCCGTTAAAGGTAGACCAACGATTGGTGTTACGGGCGCGCGGGCCAATGTTCTCTCGGCGACTTCCGAGAGCCCAAAGGGCTGTTAACGCAGACACGCTGAACGGTAAACGTTAAGCGTACACAGAAACTTTCGCCGTCCGACATGACGCTATCCTTGGCTTCTTTTACATTTTCGAACACTAATCTCCGGTCAGCTTTTATCGTAAGAACCTTCCAGGGAGCGAACGCGGCCTAGGATTTAGCTTTCCGACTCAAGAAAAGGCGTCTGCAAGCGACAGCGTGTGCTTGAAAAAGTCATAACCAGCCGCCACGTTTGCCGTGCACGGTCAGCTTGTCACGTTCAGAGTGTCTGCGGAGACAGCCCTAAAGCCGCGGTCACCTCGGCTTTAAAGCGACGTGGTCGGCCGCGCACTCACCCTTATTGCACTGCACGATGACCTTCTTGACCTGTTCCTCCTGCACCTGCGTCTGGAGCGAGTCCCGGGGTGCCGACCGGAGTCGACGAGCTCGGTGAGGAAACCGATGTAGCCGATAGCCAAGCGAAGCGTGTCCACCTTCGAGAGCCTCTTCTCGTACGGCAGCGTCGGAATGTGCGCCCTGAGCCCGTCGAAGGCGTCGTTGATGGACTGCATGCGACGGCGCTCGCGCATATTGGCCGCCTGCCGCTGGTGGGCCTGCTGCTGGACGCACCGGTGGCCCCGCTTGCGGGAGCGCCGCGAGTCGGCACTCGTTCTCCTGGTCCGGGGAGCCCTGGAGCAGCCGGGCGCCGCCCAGGCTCTCCAGGTGCTGCAGGAAGCCCCGGCTGAAGTCGAAGTTGTCCATGGACTTCTCCAAGACGTGTGCGTCCTCCCAATGGGTCTGCAGAGACTTTGGTCTGTACACCGAACTAGTCTAACAAAACGGATGCGTTGTCATAGATCGTAGACGACGGCAGTAGCCTGTGGGTTCCCCGTCTGAAGTCGAAGCTGTCCACGGTCCTCTCCAAGACATGTGCCTTTCTATGGGTCTGCTGACTCGGTCTGTGCAGACGTGCGTCTGTACACTGTATAGTGTCCACCGAACTGTAGTCTAAGATGACCGATGCGTAGTCATATGGGCTTCTCAGAGTTGAGTAGTAGCCTGTAGATAACACCGGCTGAAGACGAAGGTGTCCTTCCTCCGGGACGTGTGCTTCCTCTCGATGGGTCTGCAGACTCGGTCCGTATTAGCGCACACCGAACTAGTCTAACAAAACGGATGCGCTGCCATAAATTCTTCCTCAAAAGAAAGTAGTAGCCTGGAGTTAACCCTGGCTGAGGTCGAAATTGTCCATTGACCCCTCCAAGCCTTCCGATGAGTCCGCACACTCGGTCTGTACACTGTATAGTGCACGCCGAACTAGCCTAACAAAGTCGATGCGCTGAATCGGGGATTCTCAGAAGGTATGTAATTTGAAGACGAAGTTGTCCATGGACTCCAATACATGCGCCTCTCGATGGGTCTGCATACTCGGTTCGTGCAGACATGCGTCGGTACTCCGTGTGGTGCACACTGATATAATCTAATAAAACAAATGTGTTGTCATCCGGGTTTCTTGCAAGCCAGTATTAGTCTGCAGTTAATCCCGGCTTAAGTCGAAGTTGAATACGAACTGTAAGACGTGTGCCTCTTGATGAGATTAGTAAAAAAAAAATCGATACGTTGAGGTGAAGTTTCTCACTAGACCTCTAGCAGTTTGTAGCTCTTGAGTAGTACGGAAATTGAAGTTTCAAAACTGATTCCTGGAACAGCACCTACGCCTGTAAAGCTTTGGAATTGACGCGAGAGTAGGTTTCAATTTCGTTCGAGACGAGTGAGCGATTGTTTCGGAAAGGTGGTTCGATTTTGTAATGCCAGCACTGAAGTAGCCAAGCGTTATCGTCCATAAAGTGGGTCCTTCTTTGAAAGCCAATGCTCTGTCGAAGAATTATCTCTGGGAGCGAAAGGGCTGCATTATCTTCATTCCTGGCGGAACCGAAACAGCAGTTTGGTGGAATTCAAAAGTCACACTTTTACCCCGACCCTGAAAGAGTATGCCACAACTTGCCGGACAACTTGAGTGTTTCGAAACTGGACAAAGTCCATTCGTGTGTGACCTGCTGCTGTGTAAGGAAATCCTGAACTTTCAAATGTGATCCAGCAATAAATTGAGTATTCGGACAAGGGCACTCAAAGTAGTTCGTTCACGGAAAGCAAATAGCGGCTGCTACCTTCCAGGAATACTGTCTCAATACTGTCTTCCAGGAATACTGTCTGTCCGTGAAACGTCTGCGGTCAACGAGGCTTCAGGCTTCCGAAGCACCATAAAACCAGCGCCAGATTACCGAAACGGTCAACTTAAAAACCGTTAAAACCTTATCGACTTTTTTCTTTCAAATAGATTACTTTGAGTGCTGACTCAACTATTAAAGTAGAGGATGCGGAGGAATGTATTTACACTCGACGGTGTACTCGAAGATTCCGCACGCCAGAGTGCACAGCATCCAGGACTGTCCGACTTCAAACAGTTGTTCCACCACAGTCACGACATCACAGATGGTTCGTGCACACGTCAAGCATCCCTTGATCACCCGTCCTCTTGAAGTCACCAAATGTATCCGTTAGATGGGAGCTTCACTATAATCACCTGGGTTCACGGGTCCTCACGCATCAAGTCACCAAAAGCATCACCGCGGGATTAACACCACTACACTCGTTTCCGTCATTTCTGTCGGGGATCTCCGTACCCAACAAACTGCAATGCATGTCTCCCACTCCGGATCGCCTCGATAAAATTAAACCCCCGCATATCCAACCTTCGGTATCGATCAACCGAAAGCAGAGACGGAAGTCCACGGGCATTGCGGTACTTGAAGCCCTGCCCCCGCTGTTACCGCCAGCCAATGGGAGGACGCGCCCGGTCGTCACGGCATCGACCACGGGGCGGGAGAACCGCGGTTTCAACCTCTCCTCGAGGCTTGCTTCGGTGGCGGGGTCTCTCTGTTGGTCCCGAAGGGAGGAAATAGGAAGGCAGATGTCGGCGATCTCGAGAGAGCAGGGGCACCTGTCGCGTCTTTCGGCGCTCATGGACTCCGGCAGTCGATAACGTCGGCTATACGGTCACACAATGGCGGCGGAAAACAAGGACTGTCTCCTGTTTTCTTGTACAAAAAGTTAGCCAGGTGTACGGCGACTGCACGCGATTCGGGGTTCCGAAGTTCTGGACAGGTGCTGGACCCAATATCGACTGGCCGTGCGTGCAGCAAGCAGGCATCGACCGTGTCAGCAGCAATGAGCTGCTCGTGAATTGGGGGTGGCGTGGCAAACAATTGTATACAGTGAATGACCGTAGCGAGATATTGATGACGTCGTCGGCTTTTGAATTAAGTGTAATTTTCCATACAGCTTATATGCTCGCTCGATTTTGTGGTACACTATCGCGGAAGTATAGTTTGTAATGAATCGAACACATGCGATCTCGCGGAGTGTTCAACTTAAATGTTTGTGAGTTTGTTGTCATAAATCATAATATTCTTATTTCCAAGACTTCACAACGTAATATTTTCTACATTGCTCACGATATCCACATGATCTGGTGAGTGAGGTCACATTTAACCCCTAAAAGAATTCTTTTTTAAAATTCAAGCTCTATATTCAAAGCTCTATACCCAAGCACACCGAAAGTTGGGGACCGTATTTCCCAATAACATTAATTTAATTAAACTAGACGTTATCACGTAATTTAGTCCTTGCAAATAGTAGCCACCACATTCTGAGATCTAACTAATAACTACTATTACAGCTCGTTATTTATCTTAATATCGGCCTCCCAAATAGCGAATCTATTTGTTTGCAAACTGTAGTAATAATTGGAAACAAATCAGTATATTCAAATGTCTGGATAGCATAAATGCTATAACCTATTTCGTCATTTCGCACATTCACAATATGCACTTCTTCATTTCACGTCGAACTCAACGTCCTTAATAATTCCTTAATTATAGTTCTCTTGGCTCTAAATTACAATTCAAACATCTATTTGATCCTAAAGCTACGACAACTAGCGTCCACTGAAGTTTTGAACCCCATAAGACACATCACGAGTCTTAACATCAATGTTTTGGGGCATGCTAGTACAACTCAATTAAATATATCTTCGGCACTAATTTAAAATGATTTTACAAAAAAAAAGATTTATGTTTGTGAAATTGAAAAAGAGGACTCAAAGGCAGTGATGATGAGATAAACATATTCGACGTCATTCGCATATTGTTATTATATATATAGATAACAAAATTGTACAGACCGGCCACACTGAATCAAAATTTCATAAGCGTGATTATACGCATTTGGAAGCGTCAATAGTTTTCAGATTTATGAAACTATACTTTAAATCTACTTATTCTCCAAACCGACATTTTTTTAATCGACTATAACCTGCTCCTATTGCTTGAACAAGTTTCCCGCGCCATTGTCATCAGACATGAAGCGAGGCATTTTGCACTATGAATGTCAGCTCTTTCAATTTTACTACTTGCAGTGTCTGAAATTTTATATTTTCTTTGTCCCTTTGGTATTGCACCACCTACCGTATTTACTCGAGTAACAGCCGAACTGCTTATGAAGAAAACCTGAGGTTCTCTTTTTCGCGGAGCACACAGATTACCAATCACCGCGATCGACAACACGATTCCAGCTGTTTACAGGACAGAGATAACGTCTTCGCGCGAAGATACCATCTGTGAGGATTGCATTTGTATGGAGAATCGTGTTCTCGGTCTGATTATTCGCAATGTTATTTATGCGTAAAGTAATGATTGGCTGCATATGTGTTCTGTGGGAAAGTAGGCACGAGGGCCTTGTTCATAAATAGTCGTGCTATTACAGTACCGTAGTACAATACGACTATTTGACAGCTGAACTGAGAACTTACTATATTCAGATCCACAGAATACATATACAAATCAATTTCGCATAGATAGTATCACGAGACATGATCTCGTTTTCTCGTGAACAGCTGAATGTGTTGTCATCGCGTGTAGGCACCTTTTTTATAAATGAATTGGTAATGGTATCAGTACCTGCTACATCGTATTATGAACGTGGTAAGCTTACTTTTCAATTGTCAGCCTTATCATATGAACGCACATATACTGTTACCAGAAAATGAGTCGTAGAAATAACGAACAGCGTTGATAACAAGATGAACGCCTCCGCAATTACAGAAGCTGGATTGGAAAACGTGTATTGGAGAGGTCATAACGGAAGTACTATCACATTGACACAGCTCCAAACACCGACAACTTAAAACGCGCAGGCTTGAAGAATTTCGAGCATCATATCATCGCTCCGCATCGAATTCGATTGCAGCATTGCCCGATCACATCACAGAAGAACTAATTTCGAAGCAAAGAGAGTGAACATTCCAAACGAGCTTGATCTAAACTTTTCTGTGAACATTTGGAGCTGCGCCACACCAGCTTTTTCGGACTACATGCGCGGCAATAGTGGCGATTTCAGCACAGACTGCAAACCAGAGCGAGAGCGAGCATCGATTCTGCGTCAAACTTGCAATCTGGAACTATACCTAAAATGATTCGGCAAACTTATGTACCAAAAAAATCAGTGAGGCGAGCGAGGTGTTTTGGGCGGCACTCGCCCGTTCAAGAATGACAAAACATCGCTGGGAGACAAAAAGAAGTCGGAGGAGGGTCCCCATCTTCTTCACTTTCCAGTGATGTTCTGCCATTCCTGAAACGCGAAGTCCATAGAAAACGAACGTCTGAAACATTGACAGCACCGTCGTCGGCACCGGCGCATGCACGCTCTGCAAATTAGACGCATCTGCTGATAAGATCCTTCTGACCTCAACCGGCATGTGGACGCCCGCACCTGCTCCGTCTACGTCTTATCCTTACGCGTGCTCCGATAAAAGAGACAATCTGCAGTTTGTTCACCTGACACAAAAAGGCTTCCCTGCAGATAAAACCCCGATGCCCTTCGCTCGCAAGTTCGGTCGAGCAACAATCGAGAGTAATCTGTGAGGCTAGGGTTGTCGCGTGCACAAAGCAATTAATATAACGGACTCTCGACTTGGTGGGGTGTCCCTTTTTATATAGTCACAGACGACTTCAGTAATACCAGGCGTGGCTTATCATCATCTCGCATCTTGCTTCATGCTGCCTTCTTCGGCGTCCTTATCAGATCTAAGGCCGCAACCTCATTTGGCTGCTGATCGATAATAAGATGCTCGGAATTAGCCAGCGCCACCTATTTATTAAGCTGACCGCAACCATAAATGTGTATATTTCATCGTTAGCTGGTATTACCAAAATAGCATTCACATCATCAATCATTACCGGAAAGTTCACACTTTCTTCATTGCATAAATTGTGCAGTATATATCTCTTGTACACGTTACTCGTAAAAAGTGATCGATTATAATTACAATTATATATTTAAAAAAAAATAAAGAAGATCGCCAGGTTTATCAGCCCGATCAGGGGTAGTATCGCTTTCATTCTATAGTAACAACTATGAAGGCAATTCTTTTACACACGTGAAACTCAAAATATGGCTAAACGTTTGTGATGGTAGAACGTTCTACGCAACCTAGGTAGTAATTTGCCATCCCCTTTTTTTTTCCTCGTATATATCTCGTGCGGCATTTCGATTTGAGCGAATTTAAAAATAAATTCGATCGTTTTGGAATTACGAAATAGATAGAGTGTGGTCAAGCTACACATCAACACGCTGGCTACAAACAGGCCCGCGTTTGGCCACGCCAGGTGCGGAGTACTGCGCGTGCACAAACCACATCCAGGAGAAGTGAAGCGTCTGCGTGTGCGCCGTGCCGAGAGCAGCGCCACCACTGCGGCATGACGTCGGAAAGTTGGGTTGATGTTTACACCGTTTGTGCCTTAGCAAACGGAGCGATGGAAACTACGAGCCTCCACAGCGAATCAACCGTAATCCTCGAGCGCTCGTATTCATAACTGAATTGAGGGGAAGAATAAGGTCACTGTGTGCCTAACGCGCAATATACCTGAAC
This sequence comes from Ixodes ricinus, assembly GCA_037355805.1. Taxonomy (NCBI): domain Eukaryota; kingdom Metazoa; phylum Arthropoda; class Arachnida; order Ixodida; family Ixodidae; genus Ixodes; species Ixodes ricinus. The sequence continues at coordinate 94,112 of JAZHYW010040784.1, read as the reverse complement.
CGTTATTTTCGACGGTAAGTAAAAAGAAAAAAGTAGCTTAATGCTAATCGCGTTTGATGAGGACCGTTATGTCCAAATCCCATGGAAATGCACCATTGAGCAATCGAAATCGCGAGCCCTGAGGCAAAACTCAAACAATTATAGAAGGAGAGACGTGTACTCAATCAATCCGACATGCTCGCGCGGGTTTGATTAACAATCCGAGCTCTAATCAAACCCACGCACCCAAATACCCCCCCTCCCCCAAACGCCTTCCTACCAACCCCCCACAAAAAAAAAAATTATGACAGGCGTTATAAATGAATCTACTTTAAAACGGTACACATCCCAAAATCAGGTAAGGCCGTCGACCGAGCTCATTCCGCCAGCGGAACCTAAACTGTGAATCAGCGCTCTTCCGACCAAGCCCCCCCCCCCCCCCCAATCGCACCTCCCCCTCCTTCCTCCTTTGCCCCTTTCCCCTTCATCCTCACCAGCAGACCCCCGTAGTCGAGCTAGCGCCAATGTAACCACCCGTGTTGTGTCGAATATACGTACGCCGAGCGTACCCTTCAGTTTACCGAGACCATTTCACGTAAACCTTACACACGCGCATCCGTGTTAGAGCTGTCCCGCCGAGATGCAGCAGTCCGTAACCACGCACGGAATTACGCACACGGGTATCCCGAACCAGCCGTTCATAGCGTTCACCCAAACGCCCCGTGCCCTCATCGCAGCACGTTAAGAGTCTTTTCTCTTTTCTTTCCCCCTCTCTTTCAAGTTCAGTCAAGCGAGACCGTCGATTAAAAAGAGCTACTACGATTCCGGCTTTTTCGAAGACTTAACAAAACAGAATATACAGGGATTAAAAAAATAAACTGCGTCATAAACAAAGAACGAGGGAGGCATGACGTAACGTTCTTGAAATGGTCCGAGGCCTCGCCAGAATGAGCAAAAAATCAAACGAGCGTCCCCAGCCCCCAGTAGCGACGTAGAATTTGCGGGAGCTCACGCTATTACCGTACTCCATTTTTTTCCCCGTTTTCAGCGTGGACCGCGGGAAGAGCTGCGAACTAACTGTTCTGGGAAGTCTACGTGAAACGCTGAACGATTTTCATTGATTGGGCGGCGTAAGGCAGCGTTCTCTGTAGTCCACCAGGAAGGAATACAGAAAAAGAGTAGAGAGTTGGAAGGGGGAGGGGAAGGGATCCTGAATTCACCCTCTCCACTCCATACGCCGGGACCCTCAAATTCAGATCCCCAATTCTAGCGAGCCCCTCTCTGGGCTGGGTTCGAGGTGTTTCTGCGTGTTTGTCGTTTCATGTCTGCACGCTCGTTTCCTTTCTTCTTTTTTTTCTTTTTGGAATGGGTGGGAGGGGAGGGGGCGAGAAGGTTCCCGCCAAGATGCCCACGTTGCCCAGGTGCGCTCGCCTGTTTGCTGTTGGATTCGCAGCGCGAGGCTCTAATGATAGAGGGCCGATCCACGCGTGCGCCGTGCCGCGTAACCGCGTGTCCCGGCCTGATCGACCTGAGCGGGACTCTGCTTGCTTGCTGCGTACGATTCGAGCCTTGATGTCTTTTTGATCGTGTATACGCGCTGGCGGCCCATCACATTTTTAGTCGGAGAACGCGTACGCGTGTTGCACTTTTTCGTTTTCGTCCGCTGATTGGATCAGGTCTGAAGACTTCCTCTAAACAAAAACAGAAAAGTAATAGTCTGCCCTTAAGAAAAAGATATGATAGCGAGGCAAACAGAAAATCGCCAAAATCGAGATAGTTCTTTCGTCTGTCTTTTTTTTTGCAGATTAAAGTAGAAAGCTCGTATTTTTCGAACAATTCTTCTAGAAGAAGGTGGCTGAGTGCATCACACCTTGTAGTACGACAGAGTCAGTCAGTAATGAGACACACGCTCCATCTCACAAGTTGCATTTACCGGCCATCGAGTAAATATATGCGGTAGAGAGCGGCCCGCCGCACTTCCGCAGGATAAACACTTTTTCCAGCTATAAATGCTCACAAACGTGTCTTCGAGTGCTTACGCGTGGCCCTTGAGATAGAGCGTCAGTGAAGTTATCGTACATCGAACCCATCGCTTACAATTAATATTCCACTTATTTTCTGCCGTCTTTTAATCAAATATTCGAGCAAATACTTTTAGATATAAAGCAATAATGTTATTAGTTTTTTGTTGCTTTTTTCGTTTTTTTATTAAAGTAACGTGAAACGCTGGTATGCAGGCAACGGATACACATTGCAAGTTATCAAATTTCTGGCGATCAATTACGTGTTGTGTGCAGTTTTGTCATTGTTTTATTACTCTTCTCATAAAACAATCGTGAGAGAGAATTAGGATTATGTAAATAATTACCTTTAGGTGATTACCGTGGGAAAGGGTAAATAATTACCCTTCCCACGTAGTATCCAAAGCGTTTTTGTTAAACATTTTCTGCGCACGTTAATTTCAATGGCATTTGCAACAAGTGGGCCGTAAAATGATTTTGCAACATTCTTCCTCTTTAACTTTCCTCTTCAACTCAAAACGCGAAATAAGAAATCACACGTGTCGTGACGTGCACTTGGGCACCAGTACGATGATTCCAAGCTTCGACCGTCCTTTTTAGGCACACCAGTGAAACTTGTCATTCTGCGAGCAATGATAAGTGCCGTCAGGACACTCAGTGGCCACGAACGCAAATTCAAACATTCGTTGCTGGATTGGTTGTTGACGAGCGCATAGCGTCCGAGTGACGTAGTACTCGTGTTCAATGCGTGAGCTGGCGTAGGCTGGCGTGCTTTGGGTAACCCGGATGTATCACAGTGAAAGGAAGGCGGACACTTCGAAGGAAAGGAGGTACGAAATAGTCCGCTATATTTTCACAATTTTCGTACCGAAAAGCAGTTTTTTTTTAACTTTTCTACCCTCTCTCTTTTGGCCCACTAAACGATATGCAATTATTCAGTACCAATCATAAATCTAAAGTTATTTGTCCCAGCCCAGAATTCATTTCATAGACCCCTCTAAAGAGATACTAAATGAAAAGAGTGTATATAATTTTTAAGAGTGTTTAGTTGTTTTTTCTTTCTTTTAAGGATGCTTAGTTTTTTAAGGTGCTGTAGCTTTTTTTCCTCCGTGTCGTAATAGTAGTTATATCGGCAATATTTTTTTATATTTGAGAAAAAGAATAATCTAGATAGAGTCGATATTGGTTTCAAAAATATCGCGATATTGCCTTTTCCGCTTGGGCTTCGAACGATAACAAACATAACTGCCGGCGTTTGCGGCGCGCGTCAACGAGCCTGAAGTTCGTTGAGCTCGTTCATTTTTATGAGTGATCTCAGCCGACGTAGTTTGCAGCAAACAACTGCGGCAGTACGCGCTTTCGAGCGCTGTGCGAGTGCTTGTTCTCGTAGCGGGACTGGCCTAAACCATAGCGTCCCACCATCAACTATATGTTGCTTGATCTGGCTTGATTTGTTCCTTTGCGCGTGTTGGTGCTGAATAAAGATGTTGGTTTCCGTCAAAGCGGCCCCGCTGCTCTGTGAAGTGTGCTACTGTTGATTGCAACCATGATTTAATACCGAGAAGGTACTATACACAGGTAAGAATTTGCGAGCCATTTTGGCTGGAAACAACGTGGTGTTCGGCTTTGCAATCAAGTTTGTCTGGGTATGTTCCCGTCCTTCCGCTTCGAATGGCGGGTCCATATCACGTGAGCAAATGACGTTTTAGCGAACAGCGACATTTGGGCGAATTGACGTTTTAGTGAATAACGGGGGCGCGTGTTAACCACACTCCCCCGCGCTGCGCCTTACGACGCGTCGCGGTGGCAGTCTGCGGCGGCTCATTACAGAAATGCTAATCCACTTGGCCCACACATAAACACCGCTTCGCGGCGGCCGACTATGTTGTTGTTGTTGTTGAGTGTTGTTACACACGGGAAGAGGGGATGCCTGCACGTAATGTTAGCCTCCTTGCCGTCTCGCAGAGGCGAGGAAAAGAGGTGAGAAAGAGAAAGGAAGACGGGTTGGGGGTGATTTGGACACCAATCTCTGGATGAGTAGGGTCCGACTATACATATTCGCTAAAGTGTCATTTGCTGAAACGTCGGCGTTCGCTAAAACCTCATTCGATCAAGTGAGTGCCTCCCTCGAAGGCAAGGATATCTCAAGTTTTGCAGTGCTCTGGCCTACCTAAGCAAATATTTCTGGGTCGCGTTTCAATTGTGCGTCATGACGCTCAACCACCTTGTTCGCCGATGCCATGTGAAAAAGAAAAAGTAACAAGAACAATAAAGCTGGAAGGACTGCATATTTACAATGTTGATTCTTGCAGTCCTCTCGGTCGCTTATTACCGGATATCGACAGACGCTGACCTTGGCTCGTGCCTAGAACGTCGCTTTCGTGGTCGCGTCTTCTGAGCGTTTGGACAGGGGCCGAATGGCAGACCATACCTTTATTCGCAACTCCAATGCCCTATAGGTGGCGGGGTGGTAGTTCCAAGATGGCGGAAGAGAAGGGGATAGATTCTCCAGGGTTTCCCGTGCGCCTGCTCGCTGACGCTGGTCAGTGCGCTAAAATGATTTATTTGTCTGCAAACGCGAAGTGGTCAGGGCAGGATCATATTGCAGGTGACGGAGATGTTGATGCGCGTTAGCAAAATGAGCATGCTGATATCTAAAAGTTGCAGAAACCTCGACTTGCGAAGCTTTCTGGTGGGCGAGCGCGTTTTACGCACCGGCCATGTCACTGTTTGTGGCAGAATATTTTTGAGGGTGATGAAGATATCGTGTTTGCGCCTTGCCTGGCCATTAGTGCTCTAAAAAGTGGGCTGCGCACGGTTACCGTCAAGCTTCGGAAGAGCAGCGTTCACAGTATTGATGCCTTCGTGTCACAGGCTAGTAACTCGCTGCTCACCGTCTCGGTTTTAGTGTGTTGCAACACGTGATCAAACTGCTGTATGGTTATTGATAAGAAGTTTGTTACCGCAGGCTACCGTGCGGTGTTAGCATTACAACCGGAGGCTCGCGCTGCGCCTTTGAAGCACAGTTTTCAGCGCGTGCCAGGAGGGTTGCCTTGCTTACGGTATAGCCAACGGTAGCCTGCGGTAACGCTATGCTAAAACCGCCTATTACCATAATCGGCGTGTTTAGGGGTTTAGAGGTTTTATTCATTGCTTTACCCAAAATGCATATATTAATATACCGTACCTTTTTTTTTTGTACCGATGTTATTTCCAATGTTATGGCCCCTCTCGCCAAAACTGCCCGTTCTATGCTCTCGTCGCGAACGGCTGGCTAACACAGACGCGCTTAAAATGCTTCGGGCATTTCTTTATTTACTTTGTAATTACCTGAAAGCAAGTACGCGTATTCTATCTTTTAAAAATTCTTGGAATAAATGGTCATGTTCCTATGGCCTTAAAACGCAAACCCATTCCCGGCGCGTATTGCTTGAGCATATCGTTGCGCGACCAGTTATCTCCTACGCAGGGGCAAGGATAGACTTTTCATAGAGCGAACGCTAGAGCTCTACATTATTAGTGGGAGCGTTTGCCGTCACGTTGAGCACAGATCGAGCTGGCGGTCATGCACAAGATCAGCGATCCGCAGTGTACGCGATATACGAAAAGTCCCCAATGAAATTAGACATCCCGGTCCTTCGTGCAACGCTGTTGCGAGGTGGAGCACAAGAATTCCTGTTTTAACGCGCTCACTTTTTTTCGTTACAACGGCTTCACGCATCAAGGCCGACAGTCCCTGCCACCTTTTCCGCGCCGCCGCCGCCGCTGCCGTCCCCGTTCCTCTAGTTCTCCGCTCGTCCGCGGGAGGGCGAGCGGCGCGCTGGAGTTGCGAATATACTGACAAAGCCTGGCAGATCGCCACGAGAAAGCGGCCAGCGAAATGGAAAAGGTGGAGCGGCAGACAACGGATGAGAGAGAGCCACGTGACTGGCGCCCGCTGCGGCGAGACGCCGAAGCCACACTTTTCCCGAGCGAACAAGTGTGTTTCGGGTCCTCGCCGCTGCAAAACCTGTCCGCTGACGTCCAGGTTTCCCGAGAAATGGCTCTTTGATGCTCTGTGCTGCCAGATCCTCGCGCTCCAAATCTGCAACCGGGCACTCTATGGCCCCGTCGTCGAACTGCCAGGATTTGAGAGTACAGAGGAGAGCTATGGGCAGGCGGACGGAGGCGAAAACGGACGCCGACGCAGCTTTCGTGTCTGCGTCCCACAGGCATTGCAGACAGCGATACACGGCGGTGAAATAGCAGACGATATCGGAGGCTGCCGCGCGTCTGTTCGCACGACTAACCGACGGTGTTAGACGTCAGACTATCCGAACGTCGCGAAAGGGAATTGTTAGCGTGTTCAACCTAGCAGCCAAGTCAATCTAGTAGTAATGGACGGGGCCACTGATCTGTGAGCGGGGCTTAGAGCGTGCCGTGACCTCCTCCTAAATTGCGTCTAACAATGTCAATATTTCGCGAATTTATTTTTCGTGAAAAAATTACAAAGAAAAGGAAGAAATACGTGTCCCATCTACGTCCATGAAAGTTCAGTGCCCTAAACTTTCATCGCGTCCACCAGCGCGGAGTGTTTCGTGGAAAAGCGTTATTATATAAGAAACTGAAAGGGTCGCGCCAACATAGCTGCCGCTTGCATCGTGCGTGAGTTAGAAATAACAAGACATCCTCCTTTAGATTTCATATGAGATTCGATATTTGTTAAAACATCTAAGGGAAAACGTGCACCCGCCAAGCACAACACCCTTTATGGTAAGTTCTAAACAGAGGTGAAAAAAGAAACTCGTTCTTCTCTTTAAGGTGGTTCGATAAGTATTACAAGTTGAACAGCACTTAATTGACCTTACATTATTTTGCATTGCGACTTGTTTACCGATGTAGACAAGCCATTATTCCCAACGAAAAATACCTTGGAGATTCTTGCTTGTGCACAGTGTCGGAAAATATCTTGCGCGGGTTTTTATTTTTCATCAAACAATTAAACGCTAAAAAAGTATGCAGCGTAAATTTCAATATATATATATTGGCGCGCGCGCAGCTGGCCAAGTAGGCAGTGCGGCCGTGGCCTCGGCGCCCTCAGAGTATGAGGGCGTACTGTGGAGCTGCACGCCCTCCAAATACCTCGGTGTGCTTTTGCAACATTTGAGAAACAGCAACATATGTACTGGGCGGGGGTCGCAACCGACCTGACAGCCGGGCTTCGCGATGGAAGCACCGAGACTTGTCTGTTTTAGAGCGCAGCTCTTAGGCGCCCGTTTCCGGCCCGAGCGGCGTCGGCGTCGCCGTTGGCGTCGGCGTAACCGCAAGGTCACGTGACCCCCCAAGGTCACGTGACCCCCCCAAATCACGTGACCCCCAGGTCACGTGACCCCTGCCACGTGACCTCCCGAGGTCACGTGACCCCCGGGCCACGTGGCTCCCAGGTCATGTGACTTCCCAGGTCACGTGACCGCCCCGAGGTCATGTGACCCCCCCCCCGAGGTCACGTGAACCCCCTCCGCGCCTTCCCCCCCCTCAAGAGCTGCGCTCTCATTCGGCGTTACAGGGAGTTGTAAATGGCTTTCTATTTTTTACAAGAGCGACAGTATGCAACATGTTTCTCATCGCATCGCAAAACTCTGGTACGTTCTTCAGGTATTACATTGTGCTCGTACTAACATACATAAGTTTCATCGAATATTTGCTGTATTCATCTGGAAGTCTGCCTGGGAACCAGTGAGGAGAGGCAACATTTTCCGACGCGTACAACACGGCGGTCTAGGCCTTTCACATTTATTTGATAATCCAGACGAAATTGGTACATCACCTTCCTTGCCTTTATAGTGTCCTATGAAACAACACCCGTTAAAGTGTTCGGTTTTCTGAAGGAGGTAGTTGACGCAGTAAACTTTCTTTCTGTCCACTTTTCGCTTGAGTATTTGGCTGAAGTCAGCAGAAAAACGTTGACACGTGACCTTATTGAAAGTTTGTTTCCTGCGCCCCTGTACCGCACCTTGTATTCGGCGTGACAGGGCCAGGATGTCTTGTCACGAGTGAAGCGAATGATTATGCCGCCTTCTGCAATGTCATTCTTTTTTAAGCTCCACAACTCCACCTTTCCTGTAAAAGAGTGGCTAGATAAAAAGGGTATCTTTGTGCCATGGACGATAAACTGTTTGTTGTGTAAGCAGCCAGAAACGGTTGACCATATGTTTATCTTCTGTTGGGATGCCCAGTTCCTCTGGGACGTGCTTCAGCGAACATTGAAGAAAGACTTTGTTGTCACACCCAGTAGAATACGTTTTCTTGATGTTCAAAATGAAAAACTACGTGCCGTATGACTCGTTCCTTCGGGTCTAGGACTTTTCGGTGTAGGGGCGTTTCGGTGTAGGACGTTTCGGTGCGGACTTTTCGGTGCACGGACGTTTCGGTGCACGGACTTTTCGGTGTATGGACTTTTCGGTGCACAGACTTTTCGGTGTGGGACTTTTCGATGCGCGGACATTTTGGTGCACGGACTTTTCGGTGCACAGGACATTTCGATGCACAGAAAATCAAAATCACGATTTTTTTTTCCTTAAACGTAATAAGCACTATTTTAGCTAAAAATCAATTTCTTCGCACTTTATATTTTTCTAGACTTGGTCATTCATTTACGGTCACTTACTGATATCCCACCTAAGTGACTTTGTTAGGCGCAGTACCATCCTGCGTGAGGATTGGAGACGTTGGACATTATGGTTCGTTTGTCGGTGTCTCTTTTCCAACGTACGCACTAGTCGCATCACATGTCTCGGGTAATTTTCAACAATCTCAAGCTTGCTGTTGGGGCATTTCCTACACAGATTACCAATAATAAAGCCCACACCTTTACAGATACGCCGAGAACGCCTGTATCGACCCAACGTGTAAACACAAAGTGTGCGCGTCTAGTGCGTAGGTTGGAAAAGAGACACCGACAAACGAACCATAATGTCCAACGCCTCCAATCCTCACGCAGGATGGTACTGCGCCTAACAAAGTCACTTAGGTGGTATATCAGTAAGTGACCGAAAATGGATGACCAAGTCTAAAATTTATAAAGTGCAAAAAAAATTAATTTCTAGCTAAAATAATGCTTATTACGTTTAGCGAAAACAAAAAAAAATCGTGATTTTGATTTTTCGTGCGCCGAAATGTCCGTACACCGAAAGTCCGTGCACCGAAATGTCTGCGCACCGAAAAGTCCGTACGCCGAAATGTCCGTGCACCGAAAAGTCCGTGCACCGAAAAGTCCATGCACGGACACTGAACCTATAAAAAAAAAATATTTTTTTGGTACCTAATTAGGACAGGCATGTCTCAAAACTAATGTTCATCGAAAGAAAAAAAAATGTTTGCCCATTATTTATCTTACAATGCGAATTTTTCGATTTGCGGGCGAAACCGAAATTGTACTCCTCTGGGGCCAGTGGGATGATGATGATAGCTTTTGTACCCCGGGAGTGTGCTTTCCGAAAAACGGGGATTGGCAAGCTAACTCGGACGGCCCACTTGAGAAGTACGAAAGCTATCATCATCATCCCACTGGCCCCAGAGGGGTACAATTTCGGTTTCGCCCGCACATCGAAACATTCGCATTATAACATAAATATTGGGCAAAAATAATTTTTCTTTCGACTGAACATTAGTTTTGAGACATGCCTGTCCTAATTAGGTATTAAAAAATTTTGGAGGTTCAGTGTCCCTTTAAAGACCGCACCGAAACGCGCTACACCGAAACGTCCTACACCGAAATGTCCGGATCCCCGTTCCTTCTTCTAGGTCTGTTTAGCATCTGGAAATCGCGAATGACAGTGAGAAACGCGGATCCTGATGCAAAAGAAGTGTATATGTATTTTGTTCACCTTGTCGCTCAAATGGAAAGTGTTTACAGTGCATTAACACCTACACCTGAGTTGGAGGCTGTGTTTAAATCGATAGAAGTTATGCGACGCTTTTAAATGGAGCCGTCTGGAAAAGTGTTCCAGAGGCCCTTTTAAGACTGACGGATTCGTTGAGCGCGCGGGCATGCACGCAACCACGTAACGAAGAAAGCGCGGCCGTGGCGCGTTTTTTTTTTTTTTTTGACGCAGAAAGCCAGGGCTCAATTCCCTGCCTCGCGGGTGCACATTTTTTGTGACTCTAATGTGCATGTCTCTGGTAAATTCGAGAACCGTGTTGCTAATTCGAGGCTAGAATGTTCTACACGCCGAAACGTCTACGCTGATTGTTCCAGAAGCCTACGCGTGTACAAAGGGCTCCGCCTCGCCCCAGCGTACGATCTTGCTGTTACGCCGCCATCGACGCCCGCGACGCTCTCCTGTTATCTTCGGTTTCCTTCTGTCCTGGGCACAAGCTCGTCCCATTAAACGTTTAGTTTCTTCAGCTATTATCGCCTCATCAATTGACATCCATGACAACATATATATATATATATATATATATATATATATATATATATATATATATATATATATATATATATATTTTTTTTTTTTTTTTTTTTACAGGAAATAATGAAAGTGAGAAAATGTACGTCTTCCCGGCACTTCCATATATCAGATGTAACTTCACACTCCTGGTCATAGCAAAAAATCTAATTTTCATGCAAAATTGTTTTACTCGCAAGACTGAGTTGCTAATATTAAAAACAAACATTTAAACTTTAGTATAAGTATGAATATTATCCGTATAGCTTCGTGAATAGAGTCAGCTAAAATATGCCCTCGATTCGCAAAAACTAAAGTGAAAGATGCTTTGTCGTTACACTATTGTAGACTGAACAAATCTCCAGAAGATGCACGTTCTCGTGAACACTGCTCTATCGTAAAGTACTACGCCATGCAAAACGATACATTTTTGATAATATTAATGTCTTCATATGCTTTCTTCCAGTGCGATGAGCGCGGAGACTGCTGAGGATCCGACCTCGAGGTCTCACTTAGAGATGTTGCCACTTCTATTTGAAATCGAATAAATTGATTACAAAAAGCGAATAAATTGATTCTAAAACAAGATTAACACTGAGTACTCAAGAAACTCAGTCAGGCAAGCATTTTAATACAATGTTGTAGAGTTGATTTTCTGATTTAATTACCTACAATATTGTACAGAATTTACTGCTTTAATTACATACTCCACGCATCACATCCCTAGAACTTGGTTGTGTAATCGAATGATCACAAAGTTTTAATCCCCAGGAAAATTCTACAGCTTATTTCCCCAACATCGCGTCCCCTCAATCGCTTTTCTTTTTCGAAGGCACACTTAAATATTCCGCGCCGTTTGAAAACAACCGAAGCGTACGAAGTTCCGTCTCTTTACTCACCGTCCCACAAAGCAAACAAAAACGATCAGGTCTATCTCCCCGTGGTGAAACAATCTCTCCGCGGGATTATCTGCGGCGGTTCATTGTATCCCCATCTCGAAATTCCCTTCACGCCCTCCCGACCCAAAATCCCTTCTCCCCGTCCCTTCTTTCCTTCTCCTCTCCCGAGAGAGTACAAAGCACGCGTTGACCTCCCTTCCGCGAACACAAAGGAAACACCGCGTGCAGTGGGTTCCGCACGTGCACGGAGCCCGGCTGCCGAGCGTGTCACGCCATTAGGGAATCATTTACCGTGTCGCCACGTGCAACCACTTATAGAACACTCCACCCTCTTCAACTCTCCCCAACTTCCCCAATGTGGAGGGTGACGGGGGACAGCTCTCTCTCTCTCTCTCTCTCTCCACATCAGCAAGCGCCCTAGCCTAAACTTCCAAACCCCCGGTCCAGGGAGGAAGGCGTTTCGTCGCGTTGGTGTAGGACACCCAACCACCCAGCTCTCGAACGCGGGGGAAGCGTGAGTTGGGGAATTAGGGAAGGGGGCGAAGAGGTGCAAGTGGGAAAGGCAGGAAAAGGCGTGGGTTGGGGAAGGCGGAGACGAGTGTGGATTCACACGTTCTCGCTTGACGAAACCGTTGATTGATGCACGTGCCGAAACATCTACGCGCAGCTCACCGTCATGTTTGTGAAACAGATGACAGGACGGTTGTTGGGTCGTGGAAGCGCGGCCGTGTGAATCCTGCTGCGCGCGCTTCGCCCGATGAGTCTCGATGTAACCACAGGGTGCTGTTTACATGCAGTTTTGCTGGTCGTGTGGGCGGGCCGGTTTGGAATATGAACTGCGGCAAGTAAGGTCCCACGATCTATGCGATCAGCACTCGGCCCTCCAAAGCCAGCACGTAGCGTTTGTCGGTGATGTCTTTATGTTGACGCGGACCGTACCATTTCACAGCTACTAATTCGTTTCAGAAACTCAGGTTAATGGAAAGCTGATTCAAATAATGACGCCGTCTAAAGAAATCTTCGCGGTAAGTTACAAATTACTTTGTCTGTCTAATATATAACGACTAATGCGCGTTAGTTTGACGTTTGAAAGCGCACGAGAAATATCGCACTATATGGACTATCACTAGTTGAGAACTATATTCGACTAGCGAATCGCAGAAGTGCGTTATATAAGGAAAGAGGTGACATGGGTAGCGCCATGATGCTAGCGCGTTCAAATGACGTTGAAGTGAAGCTGGGAGCAAGTCATGAAGAAAACTGAGTCCCACCTTCTAGACAAAAAAGCTCAGAATCGAATGTCCACTCATAACTTTGTTATTTCCAGATCACACTCAAATATCCTGGCTGCAGTTATAAACTAATACCGCAACTTCTGCACAGACCGCTTTTAGAGCGCAGCTCTTAGGCGCCCGTTTCTGGCTTGAGCGGCGTCGGCGTCGCTGTCGGCGTAACCGCCCCAGGTCACGTGACCCACACAGGTCACGTGATCCCCCAGGTCATGTGACCCCGAAGCTATCCCAGGGTCACGTGACCCCCACCCCCCAGGTCACGTGACCCCAGGTCATGGACCCCCGAGGTCACGGGACCCCCAGGTCACGTGACCCCCCCCATACCCTTCCCTCCTCCTCCTCAAGAGCTGCGCTCTAATTCCGCGTTACAGGGAGTTGTAAACGGCTTTCACTTTTTCCCTAAAAAATTATGTGAGTAAATTGACAAAAAAAAAAGATCAGGAGCTTGCTTACGAATATTTATTATTCGAAATAAACCTAAAAACATTCTTTCCTTAAAAAAATAATAAAAACGGGAATTTTTTGTTACATATGGACGTCCTCTTCTTTTAATAATTTTATTTGGAAAACGCCAATTTAGTGGGGAATAGCATGTCGTACTGTCGTAATCACGGATAATGCACGTCGACAGTGGCCTGCAGTACTACTGCCACGGGCAGTTTAAGAAACCCTTAGTACGCTTCATGCTCCGTGATTGGCTCTTCGGCGTTATTATCGACCCCTGCTTCGATCCCATTGGTCGCGGAACTGTAATAAGATGCCCGTAGCTCGCCACGCCCTGTTTTCTTAGGTTGTTCGCGACTATAGAAACTTCGTTTTATTATGATTTCGAAAGAATGGTATTGTTGTTAATTCCTCTCATGTGTTTGTAATTGGTTCTTCAGAACGCCTTACGACAATAACCTCGCTGCCTTTCAGCTATTCCAAAGTACTTAAAAGTGCCCCCAGGAGGTTTCTGATATCACCTAAATGTCGCATTTTCATTGGTCACATGCCGTCATGGCTGGCGGCACAATGCTCCTCCCCTCGCCGGAGATAATTTCGCTCTTTCATTACTTTATAATAAGAAAATTTATTAGGAAAATGGGGAATCGTCATGATTTATGGATTTCTAGGATGCTGTTAGAGGCGGGGTTTATGCCGCACGTCCGGGAGCTTCCTGGCTCGTGACGACGACCATTCCCCGAAGTGAAGAACCCAGGGGTCCAGTGGAGATGGGAGAATTGGTAACGTAACGAGCGGTTTAATTACATGGTTGCGATACAGTCGTCAAATCCGAGAGAACTCCTGGTGCAGCCTCACGCTCCGCCTTATATAGGGTCCGTTTTCTCCCTCACTCCCCGCCAGGGCAGCAAGTGCGCAGCAGCAACCCGCCGTCAAGTGCGTCGTAGCAAAGCCCGCTGCGTCGTAGCCAGAAGTGCGTCGTAGCCAAAGTTCTCCGCAGTTCGGTCATGCCTCTCTCCTTTCCTGAGCGCACCAACCCCCACGCACACACACGTCCCGTTGACGTCACGGACGCGCTGAGACCTGTCTCGTGCAGGCTCAGACAGGCGGCCGATGGCCCTGGACTCGTCGGGACTCGGTTCGTGCAGGAACAGACAGGCGGGCGACGGTGCCGGACAGATTCATGACTCGTTTCCGCAGCGTTGAAACTCGGAAGAAGGTTGCCGAAAGTTCCATTCTTAACAATGCTTAGAGACCGCAGAGTGAGCTATCGCCATATTTAGGCGATCTAAGAATACTCCTCAGGGCACCTTTAATGCCTGGGACAAAGCCGACCAATTCCTGAAGACCACGAAGGCCCTGGTAGTGTTCTTCTTAAATGCGGAGTTGTCGACCGCTTAATAGATTTATAGAATTCAGCCTGAGAATACGCTTGTGGGACTTTGAACATCCTGCCGTTAGCATATCCACCTTCACTGACGATTTTGCCCTGTTTCTTTCTCGTGTCTTTCTTTCTCCCTCCCCTTATTGTCAATACAGAGTCGCCAGCCAGAACCTACGTCCAGGTTAACCACTCTGTTCTTCCTTCGTGAACCTATATATCTCTCTATCTTCACAACGACCTATTCTCCCTTCCATAGTACTGTCAAAGACCAAAGATATCATGAAACAAAAGCTTTCCAATAAAACAAAGTGCTTTTCTTGCACTAATCCGTAGCTGTCTTTTTTTTTTCTAAATTTTAGGAGTTATATGTTGTGAATATTTCGACAAGTTCATTAGAAAACGCAAAAAAAAAAGAGCGGAGACGAATATACGCATTGTGTGACACTCAGCCCGAAAAAGCCATCGGTCGTGCTTCTTGTTCTTCTATAAAATCTCAAATATTGTCATCAAAATGAAATGTGCCCATAAAAAATATGTACTGATATCGACTTTTTTTTTTCTCAATATTATTTATGAGCAATACCCTGACAAGCGCCGATGTAGTGTTTGCGCCAACTGTGTCGCGAAGTGTGTATATCCGTCCTTGACTTCTTTTTGAGTTTTGCTTTCATTTTCTTAATATTTTATTCATTGTTGCTGTTTGCCCAACCCATATAAGCACATGTGACTTGTACTTTTCTTTGTTTATTGAAAAATGATCCAGGGGCTCTATTACCTTCAAAAATGCTTTGACAGCTGGGGAAAAAAACACACATGAAAGCTGCTGATCAATGCGAACGAACACATGTGAAAATAAAAAAAGTCAAAATAAAAACACGCGGAAGTAAAACAACATGCCGTTCGTATAAACAAGGCAAATGATATAGCGTTTTGTACCTGCCGCAGCTTCACAGCTGGCGAGCAAACTGTCGGACGTTGTCGCTGGCAGTGCTGGCTTTTACGGGGTTGGCTTTTATAATGGGGGCAATTCCGCCAGGCTCTAAACGTGGGCCCTATCAGTGACGCCCTGATCCTCAGACCTCACTGTCTGAACATTGGCCGGCATTTTTGCGACTGGCGAGACGAGCAGTCACTCTTTTGTCAAAACGAGCGTTCTTTTCCAGGATGGCCGGCCGCCCTTCGAGACACAAGATCGACCTTCATACGCACATTCTTCCAGACAAATGGCCGGACCTTAAGGAGGTACGAGTTTTAATTTTTTTTTTTAGATATGCATATAAGTTTAATTTCTTCAGGGCAAAGGCGACACCACGTATACTCCAATTTGACTCCCTTCAGCGCGTCAAATATCGCGGTGTGGAACCTGGTTCTGCTGATCAATATCTTGTTAAGAAATTGTACACCCTCACAAGCTGAAAAAACTCTCACAAGCTCTCGCATTTATAAGGGTTCGCAATGCATTAATAACACCAATCATCGGTCTTTTGTTTCGTTAATTTAGCCGATAACAAGAGAAAGCATTACTGCACCGCTTTGTAAGGGTATCTCAACATATAGGCTGCAAATCGCGATATAAAAAAAATATCTTTATAGAACTTTAGCTGTTTCATGATGTTGTAGGGAGTTCCATCAGATCAACCTCTTCGACGTTAATCGACACACGTCTGACAGCACGGGACAATCTCCTCCACACGTCATGTCGTGACCTCGATTACAACCTCCACGGGACGACCTTGACGATCCTTGTCTGTGATGTTCGTCGGCCCAGTTATACACGGCATTTCTTGACATGCACTTTTCACCGCACACTTCAAGCATTTTTGATGCTCCTTCTCCGACACCAGCTCTCTGACCCACAAAAAAGTTCATCTTCGTGCTGTTCTTCTCACGTACACGCATGCAACACATCCGCCATGCTGATCTGGTGGTAGTTTCGTTATTGTGACATGCTGGGATGTAGTATAGCGTTGGTTCTAATGTCTCGCCCAGTGGTGCTGCTATCTAGCGACGAAAAATGGGCGCTAAATATTAAATTGTTTTTAGTCTGTGCGGAGTTGCGGAGTCTCGCTGGCAAAAAGGCATCCGCCCTTTTTGCTTTGAGACTGCATCAAGACTGCATGTATGCCTATTTTTCTTCTCAAGCGCCCCTTTAGAGACTTCTGATAGCCTATGTGGACGAGCAAGTCATCTGCTTCTTTTGCAGGAGTTGCGATGACGTCAGAAAAACGCCGAGCTCTGATTGGCTCTGATTGAAGGATAGTGGGTAGACCTCAAAGCAAGCTGCCCTGAGGTCTATACCCACTATTCTTCATTCAGAGCCAATCAGAGCACGGCGTCTTCTGACGTCACCACAACCCGCGCAAAAGAAGCAGACGAACTTCCGCTCCGCATACTCTCAGAAGTCGTGAAAGCACAGACTTCGAGTATAATCTCAGAAATATCGGAGATTCGGTAACGGATTCCAGAGACGACGTAAGAACCCCACCGATAAATAATGTAATAAGATGATGTTAATAAGAAGCGTCTACGCCTTCATCACCATAAAATATTTCCTCCCCCTCACTTACCGCGCGATCTGCGGTTCACTATATACGTATGGTCACGGACACCCTAAGCAGCGCAGAACATGGCGCGTCCCCAGTGTCTTATCGTCGCTCCCCGGCCAATGAGATTGAGTCATTAGCCGATAAGAACGCCGAAGAAAAAACTCCCGAATCTGCATTTCTTCAAATACCGGTGACTATACAGGCCGTTCGCCAGCGCATTCATCGCATTGGCAATGTCTTATTTAGAGTTAATGAATGACACCCGTGGTCATTTTGTTTTATGTCAAGTTACACCATAAAGCCGCAATCACACTCCTAATATAACATACAAAAGACAGTCTGAAGCGTGCTTCGCGTGGCGGTTACATTGCACGCACAAAAATGGCTGCAGACATGTGCGGAGCAAACATGCCTTGAACATACTTCGAGCGTGTCCGCACATAACTCTCTCATCGCATCGAACACCGAGTCTTTTGTATATGAGCAGCGTGACTGCGGCCCGCCGTCTCCACCAGGTGTCGCCATGGTCTATGACGATGCGCAACTGCCAGCAGGCGAAAAGTTGAGCGGGTACAAAGGGGGTCTTTGCAGCGCTACGGATATGGCGGCTGGATCACGATGGAGCCTGAATGCCGAGGGCACGCGGTGATGAAGTACGACGACGGGCGCTTCTTCAGGCGGGTGGAACCCAACTGCTGGTCCCCAGAGGACAGGATAGCGGACATGGACAGAACAGGTGGGACGCGAGTTAACGATTTAAAATAAAGAAGACAGAGAACCTCTACAAAACCACAGTAAACAAAATAAAAAATATATATATTTATTTCCTTACTTGTCATTTTGTCAGTTCGCACATTGAGCTCGTTCCCTTGGAAGATCAGGCTTTTTATCCACCCTCGTTGGAACAAAATTTAAGCTCACTATCTTTACAACCCATTATCACTGCTGTGTCTTGCTAAGCAATGGTTCAACTTAATTTGTTTTCCCTATTTGTTCATCGCAGGTGTCACCATCCAAGTGTTGTCGACAGTTCCAGTGCTCTTTAGTTACTGGGTAAGGGATATGTCCGCATTTTTATCGCTGAAGCTTTAGCATATACCTCCGCCATGGCGAGAAATAACAAAAGTAGACTTCGAGCTAAACTGGGGCTATCTAAAGTAACGAAATGAGGTTGGAACCATCGCGTTTCGTCGAGGTTTTACGCAATGGCCTATAAACTAGAGCTGTGTGGCATGCATTATGTAGAAAGAAGTACGTCCGAAATCGTCCGAAATATTTCTCCATTTATGTAGAGACAAGCTTCTGAACTATGAATGGATAACTGCTTCAACATGCTGTGACTAATCGTTTTTGTGTACCTAAATTTTCATTGAAATATATATACATATTGTGAGGGCGCTCACGAACAATTGCTTAATCATCTCCATCACTTACTATCATCATGATCCTTATTTATTTTATGATCACTTCATCACCTTTTTATCCCCCCAAACTGGCGCGTTGTTCGCACTTAGATTCCCCTTGAGCGGTCGGACATTAAAAGCCGTTCCTGGCACTGCTCGTCTCGCCCTCACAGCGTGGTGGAGGTGCGGGGTAACAAACGATCTCTCTAACTTTGGCGGTAAAGCTGCCCTGTCGGGAACCTCATCGTAGTGGTTTAGGAACTAGGTCTCAGTGACCTCTGCCGGATAGAATGCGACGTTTGCTAGCTTGATGGTGTTGTCCCAGCGATTGTAATTGCTTACACGCTCGTAGCTGTCTATCCGGGCCTCCACGTCCTCATCACGTAGACCGGCGAAGACCTTGGGGTCCCGTTGCCCACTGCAGACGGTCCATGTAGACGCTGGTGGGACTGGGACAGGCATGTTGTTGCGAAGCTCGAAGTAATGTAGCTGGTGTCTTGATCGGCTGTTGGGGTGCTGTGAGGTTCCTTCTAATCGATCGATGATTTTTCGGATTTGAAGATCGTTACGTTGTTCTGATGCAATGGTAGCGGTGTCAGGAGTAAAAGTGTGGGTTCGTTTCTCTCAATGTTAAGAGGATTTAGAGAAGATTCTGGAAGAGGAGAGCGAGATAAAGCGTCTGGCATCATTGTGTGTGCGACCAGACTTGTAGATTATTGAAAGGTCATATTCCTGCAGACGTAGGGTCCACCGACCAAGTCGACCGACAGGATTTTAACTGTGGCAAGCCAACATAAAGCCGAGGTCACTCTGCTTGTACATCATACAAACGACAGTCTGCATACAGATTCGAAGGCGAGTCACCGCGAGATCCGTGCTTCGAATGCCGCATGGCAATGGGTTCAAGGAGAAAACGTGGCACGCGGCATTCGAACCACGAATATTGAGGTGACTCGTGTTTGCAGACTGCCTTTTTGTATGATATGTATAAGCAGTGTGTCCCCGGCTTAAACCGTTATGATTGGTGACTACGGTAAAATGTCGGTCATGGAGGTAAGGACGAAATTCGTTGGTCGCCCGTACATACCACAGCGAAGCACTCCTTTTCCGTGATCGTGTGATTCGCTTCAGCTTTACTAAGGGAGCGGCTCGCGCAGCGGATGACGTGTTCGACAGATGAAGTTGCTCGTTGTAAGAGAACTGCTCCAATGTCAATGTCACTAACACCCAATCAGCACCCTCACAATATATATTTAGCGGTGTTTTATTACCCACATAAGCGTCTGAAAGTGTGACACAAAGGAGTAAAAGGTATTTGCTTATCATCATCATCATCATTTATTTTCCTTGAGGGCCCGTGGGGCATTATACAAGGGGGTGGCAATAGAACAAAAACAAATATCGACAGTTCCATTTTTAAGGGGTTGAAGGTCACAAAGATAGCGTCTGCATTGTGACTTTAGCATGCGGGACATTCGATGGGAAGATAGCCGTCACAATAGACTGAATAATTATTAAAATATTTCAGTTCATTTATTACACCACTGAGTTTAGCCTCCACGTTGTAATTTCGGGTTTGAAGATGGCCATTCCTTGAGTCTAAACCAATTTTCATAAAGTTTGCGAAACCGATTCTCTGGCACCTCAACTGATCCCGCTGTTTCTTTTTCTCGTCTAAAAAAATGTTAAAATTTCTTTTAGAAAAAAAACGAAAATAAGCAAAGCAACAAAATTGCTGATTCAAAATTCCTAGTGGCTCAAGACTTCAGCCGCTACGACATGAGCTCACACTTTGTAGATAAGTCAAGACCGGTGCGGTCCTCACCCACACCACCAAAACGTTACTGTATACCTTTACTGACATATGAGCACCGATTGAGCTCAAGTGATAAGTCATTTTTCGCTAGATGCCGCCGTCCAATCATTTGGTCGAGGACGTCGGGCAAGATGCATTGATGTCTTGTGGTGGGTGAGGAGGGTGTACTGGCTTTGCGTTGTTATCTCTACTTCGTTTTACCCTAAGTCAGAGAGCAGTCAAAAGCTACAAGGCATACAAACCCAAACGCACGGACAGGTCATGGCACATTTCACTTTGCTTGATTGGTTTAACGATATTTTTTTATATACACCTTTTCCAAAGGGGCGCCACCATCTTGAATGTCGTTACTTCCAATATGGGCGAAAACATTGTTTTGCTGTCGCCACGGCAACAGCAGAATCGGTGCGCTCCATAAACTTCCGCCCCAACTTTGTGTTTGACGAGTTTAGAGCCCCAGGTGGCTGGGGACAAAGAGTAAACGAAAAAGGTGTCAGAACACGCACAGAAAGACAACGAACGCACGAACGCCATGACATTGCGTTTTTCGGCGCTGCATGATTAGCTCCATCGGCTCGTATAATCAGTTCTACTCCGGCCTATGATGAAACGAAGAACGCACGATTCCAGCACTTATCACTCCGGCAAAAAATGCTTAGTCACTGGGGTGTGGATCGCATGCGCGGCGTCTGATATTATTGTACAGGGAGTTACTTGGCGTGCTGAGAAGCCCGTAGAACAAAGATGGCAACACGCAAAGGGTGATTATGAGAACAATCTCTAAGTGGCATTGGCTCTGTGTTGACATCTTCTCCTTGATACCAGGCGAAGCCCGAGGACGCGCTGGACTTCAGCCGCCTGCAGAACGACTACGTGGCTTCGGCAGTGCGTCGCCACCCGGACCGGTTCGTGGGCATGTGCACACTGCCCATGCAATCGCCGGAGCTGGCCGTGCAGGAGCTCAAGCGCTGCGTCACGCAGCTCGGCTACGGCACGGTCATCTTGGGCTCGCACGTCAACGACTGGACGCTGGCTGATCCACACCTGGACCCCTTCTACAAGGCAGGCACCTCATATTTCTCGATAGCTGTCGATAGGAAGGAACTCGGAGAGTTCACAGCTTAGCAGCTAGGTACGTCTTTGAAAATTACAGTAGAAGACTCAACATGACGTGTGAACCAATCTTTATGGTTGGGAATCTCTTGAAGCAAGAAAACAAAATTGCGGTTAAAGTTATTTCATAACATCTATTATTGTAAGCAAGCAGCGCGAAAACTATGTTTTCTCCCGCCTTATATAGTCACATCTGCCTATATAATGAACGGAAGGTGCCCGAATCACAAATAAAGACAAACTACGTTGAATTTTTTTCACTAAAGTTATTGGCGGATGGAACCGACTGTCCTCAGAGGTTGTTAAATGATGGCACTGGTTTTCTTTGTCGCATGATGAGATGTTCCTTTTGTTTTAAATATCCTTTGTGCTTTTTTTTTTTTATTTTTTTGCATTGTATATGCGCTTTCCGAGACGCTCATTTTGTTCTACTAGCTGGAGTGTATAATATTGACGTATGTATTCCCCCCACACGCACACACACACACGCTGTAATGACGTTTAGGTGTTGTGGGTGCCTGAATAAATAAATAAACTGTATATACCTCCACGCCCTCGGAGCACCAATCATCGGTCTTTCCTTCAATCAGCTCAGCCAATGCAATGGCGGTCGCTATCCTGATCCAGTGGTGACGCAGTCTTAGAGGCGTCCATCGTCTTCTGCAACTGAGATTCTTTCCCCTCTAGAGCAGGATTCCGATTGCCAGTAGCTCAGTGGCAGAACTGGTTAAAGCAAGGCCTGATGATTGGTGTCTTGAAAGGTACTGCGGTGCAGCATGCATTCAGGAACGTGTCAGGAGAGTTAATAACGAAACCCGTCGGCCCGCATCGTAAATGTAACTTTTTTGGCGAAGCAAGCTATCTTCAGCACTACTATATGGGCAGCAGTGATGATTTTATGTGGCCGGTTGGTTTGGTTCTGTTCAAGCGAAAATAAAGGTTGCTATAGCATGATTTGCATATGACATGCCTGTGAACAGTGTTTGCACAATGTTTGCACAATGTTCGCCCAGTCACTGGAATGACTACTGGCTCACTGCTCGTAAGATTCTTCCGTCAAGCGCGCTCTGGTGAAGACCGAAATTAGGCTCCGCTTGCCATGCCGCGGACTGCAGCGAAGGCTGAGTGGGGTCGCTAATCTCGCTCACTGCTGTGCAAGAAAAATACGTTGTCAAGACGCAGGCAGTTGACCCTTCACCTGCCTCATCCACAGCCGTTTCGAGCGCACTTGCATTCACCCCTACCACGTTATTAGTGACACTCATCAGCAATGAGGACAACTATACCGGGCCTTACAGCGCCTCAATGCTCACCAATCTGCTGGCCCTGACGAAATCCATCTTGCTTTGCTTAAGGCATCAGCGTTCAAAGTCACCTTACTTCTTACGTCGATGTTCAACCGATTTCTTACTCTCTGCTGCAGAGGAGGGACTCCTTGGAAACAGGCGTATGTCACTCCTTTCTTTAAGGAAGCTGGTGCCCGCTTTGACGACATGTCCGGCTACCGCCCGATGTCAACTATTCTTCTGTCGGCTATCGCACAATCGAGCGAGCTTTTTCCAAGCAGCTTTCCAAGAACATGAATGGAGTCCCACATGTAACTTCCTTTCCCGTTCATCAACATGAATTCAGGTTGGGGCGTGGCTGCAACTCAGCGCTCGCTCTCGCAGTCCATACCCTAAGCGACAGCCGGCAGTATATATAGAACACCCTGCGAACGCGTTCAACTGGTTTTCCAGCAAATGCTTCGACAAGGTTAGCCATGCGCTGTTGGTCGACAAGCTTAGTCACTATGGCACGTAAGGAAATCTGCTCCGGTGGCTCACAGGCTTCATAACTTCTTGCCGGCAACAAGTTATATTTCATAGTTGTCGATCCCTTCTCAGGCTGGTCACCTCTGGTAGCCCCAAAGATCTGTCTTAGGACCAGTGCTGTTCAACACGTTTATTAATTATGTCACCAGTAATCTTAAGTCTTAACCCCTTCTTTATATTTACGGCCCGACTCTTATGCATTCGGTTCAAGCAACATAGTTTCCATAACCAACTCCAAGAAGACATCGACAAAAATACTACACGGTCTGTTCCACAATCGGCTGCCTCTTAACCTCTCGAAGTGCACCGCCATGCTCATTACCAGCAGCCATCGATAGCACAGCGACTAGTACTGCCTGAAAATTGCCAGTTGGTCAACTAGAATGGGTGTTTCGAACGAACATCCTGGGAGTTACAGTGGACGAACGGCTCAAGTTTGAGGCGCACATATATTCGGTCATAGCTCGTGTACGTCGTAAGCTGGCTTTCTCACAACGCGCCAGACGTGGTGCCGGAGCAGACGCTCTGCGTATTTTAAACACTGCCCCTGTGCGACCAGAGTTTGAGCACCGTATACTCCATCCTTGTTCCATCCACAAGAGACTCGTCCTGCAAGCAGGACTGCAGAGTGTCCAGGTGCAGCCTACGCAGTTGGTGCAGAGTGCACAGCCCTACTCGTTCCTACAGAGATACGCGAACTCTAAAGCTACGTCGTGCAGTTCTGCTGGCAGCTGTCCCCTATTCTGGCCTGCACGCTGCGCCATCGGCGAGTCATTCCATCCATGCCCAGTCCAATTGTGGCATTTCCCTCCCCGCCCCATAAGACTGGACCCAGAGGACATATGGACGATCTGTCGCCTAGCCGCGCAGCACCTTTTGTACAGAGTCGCTAAGCTACACATTATTTTTTATATAGTCGCCGTACCACACTGCATCTGTTTATAGTCATCAGGCAAACTTGTAAATAATTTTATATACGCTTCCAGGAAGCTGTACATGTAGCGCCGCCATAACCGACCTTCAGTTTTTGTTTCCTCTTATTCCGTTCGCTTCACTTCATCATAACCACAGCAGGACAGGTTATTGCCAGTGCTTTAGATGCGACTGTGTCCTTCTCCCCAGCGTAGGCCTTTGTGGAGGCTCGTCAACGCCCACTTCAGTGACTCGGCATCTGGGTAAGATAAGGGAAGGTCGGCAATGGAGGCTCAATCTGGCGCGTGTTTAAAGCGTCTACATTCTTGTGGAACACGAACGCTCACAGCGCAAAGAGTGTCGTCCAGGACGCGAAACAGCAAGAAAAAAGATGAGACAGCTGTCTGCGCGACGGAATGGACGCCATAAGCGGGCTGACGACGGAACCTTACGAAGAAGGCGTCCTAATTGCGTTCTGCTGCAACGCTACTTTTCTGTAGTGATTTCTTGCTTTCTTTCTTTATCTGGTGAGCTAGACGGTGCGGGCCTCCGGCCTTTCTGGCATACCTCAACCCTCCTGGGTCGAAGTAAAAATGACGATGATGATGATGATGATGATGAAGATTACAAGCTCGAGCTTTTAGCTTTCCCTGTGTCATTCATATCTTGCCGCAAGGGTTTCCTGGGCCGGCTTTACAGCCAGTCACAGATTAATATATTTTCTTATACAAATGTTAAATGTAGCAATCAGGCAATACCAGAAATACTTTGTCCTGCTATTCTGTCGGAATTTAATGAATGTTTAAAAATAGTTATCGACTGTAAAGGCTTGTGCAAAGTGCTAAGGTTGTTCGAACCAGCGTGCATATCCTTTTCGGCGCCTCGGATTTGTAGGCGCAAGTTCTTCTTACCAAACAGGTTTTAACGTCACTTCTGTTTTTCATTCGTGACAGCACGAATCTGTAAAATAGACCGGTTGGCCTGGTCTTCGCCTGCTCTCTATGCACGAAAGAACGTTTGGGACTAAAAGGAACACCAAAAATCAAGGGCTCACAATGGACCCGAGCTGGAACAGCGATTCCCACACCTTCTCGTATAAAGGATATAATTTACTGCCACCGGAACGCTTGACGTACAAGATGAGACTTCCGAACGTAGATAAGAGTGTCGGCTCGAGGCAGATATTGCCGAGGCCCTCGTATTCCGCCTCAGTATAAATCAGGAGGGCTTAGCACGCCGCGAGACATTATTAGTCGTCCTTCTCCCTGCCCTTTGCCTTTTTTCCTCGGGTTTTCACACGGTAGTAAACATAAACGAAAAATCATATCAATATTATTAAAAATAATTTTATTAACTCAGCAGAACCTACAGAAAGGCAATCACGCAGTGCCACGCCTAGTGAAGCCGGTTATGGTATGCATATACTATACAAGATTACGACGAGATCCTCTGCGTGCGAGATCTTAGGCCAAATGCGGGACAGGTACACTCGCAATGCATCGGAAACAACTTGGGATGTGAAGAAACGTCACCAGGCCTACAATATAGACGTGGTGACGTTTCCGAGCTGGTGTGCGCTAGGTCACTCGGCCACTGATCCCCTGGCGGTCATACAAGGAACGTCTCAGACAGTGTCTAGAGACTGTATTTTGTACGACTTTGACGGCTGGCTGACGAAACGTCGTGCGCTGTAGGCCTCCGGAGGTGGCTCTCCGAAGTTCTTTCTCTCAGTGCTTACTATTATCGTAATTCGATTTCACGTAAACCAAGGAAGTTAACTAGGATTCAAAAACTGTGTTTGTTTGCTCGTGCACCGATGGAAGCGTAACAAATTTCGATAAGTGTTAGCGGGGACTTTCATAGGTGAACGAATTTTGACAAGGTGCGGATGCGGAATTTCCTGAGGGGGGGGGGGGGGTCAGCTGTTGGTCAGCGTACCCTATGTTTAGGAACCCCTCCCCTTTCCTCGTTTCACGCCCTAAATTTTACACATGCAGAAATCAAGAGAGGTCAGGACATCCGGACCCCCCTCTAAATCCGCCCCTGCTTTTGACGAATAAAATGTAAACGACGAAAGTCAGTTACAAATTGGAGTCTGCGTGAGACACCGAGTTCGTTTCGGAAAGCTTCGTGGTCTGGCGGGGACACTTTCCTCGTATTTACGCGGCAGGATCAATTGATAAAAGAGATCTCACTGCACTTATACAGAACGGGGTCCTCTCGCGAGATAGGGCGTCTGTCATATCGACTTTCTGCTGGTTTATTACAGACAGCCGGGGAGCTAGGCGATCGGCGTGTTCGCGCCACCCTGGGATATGCCGCAAACGAAACGCATGTCGAAGTACTGGCTCCCTGGCTAGTCGGTAGGTGAAAACTGAGCAAGGTACCTTCGGCGAGGCGAATATCGTTTGACTTCCTAAGCGTGCGTAGCGAAGCGTCGCTCCAAATATTTAGCAGCACGGGCTTAATACAGGCCCGTATGCAGGAATGTGTCCGCTTAGCAACAACAAAATGAAGACCCCCTCACCCTTGACGAAAAGCGTGCTTCGACTTTCATCGCTAACGTGGCGAAGTCTGCGCAGTAAAATGTTGCTCCTTTCCGCGTGTTACTGATCATTCACTCAAATGGAGGAACAATAAACTAATGGATTGATAGATGACTCGATTGAGTTAAAATACACAAGGCTGGCAAAGAGTTTGCAAAGTTGGAATCGCTCCAAGACTCAGCTATACGGGAAAGAAGTTAGAGGAATGTGTATGAGACACACGGTACCCTCTCAGGACAATATGAGCTACAACACTCAGATCTGGCCTTTTGATGCACGCATTGGGGTCCTCAGAAACTATATTGTGTCCCTATATTAGTCAGAGTTCATAAAGCGGGTCCCGTTCCAACTTTGATCGAAACAGAGCTATTTAAAGCCGGCAGGTAGGCCATAGAATCCTGACCAGCTGTTCACGCTCATAATAGCGCCATTGTGCATAAACAAATGTCATTTGAAGGTATTCGGTTTCATTGTGAAAATTTTCCTGACTCTGGAATTGCTATGCAATTATGTCTTTACACAGCCACTGAAAAAAGTAAAAGAAAAAGTTCACCGGATTTGAAGGATTAGCGTATTTCGCGTAGAAAGCAAAAAGCAGGGGTGTGCTTGTCGATCTATCGATTCATCAGCTGCCTTTTTATATATTTATTTTGTTTTATTAATCGCTTCTGTCGGGTTGTGAATGCTCCTTGAGTATCGTAAACGGGTCGTTGCCGTATAAAAATCGACGCATTAGATCCTCTGAGGTTTTTACGTGATACCGCATTGTCTATCCCGTAAACGGACAGGCATGCCGGCCGAGACGACGGCGCCATTGTGACATCGTCTTTGGCGGCGTCCTGGAGAGTTCCCGCGACTCCAAGCTCTGCTTCGCCCACGGGGGCGGGAGCCTTTCCTTCACCGTCGGCGGGATACAGCGCGGATTCGACGTGAGCGACTCTGGCGTATTCGGAGGCGGTCTCATAAGAGTGCAGTTAAGCTGCGCGTGAACTCACATTCTATACAGTCGAACTTCACGAGCAGACAAGGCTCCCGCCAACTTGGTACTCGCGCTCGGGTGGGCGTAGCAACACCTCCTGGACGACAAGGCCCTATTGCTGGGTCATGTACGTCAGCTACAAGAGGCCAGAGCGGCAATCGGACGCGAGTGCAGCGTCGCCCTTCGGCTGGGCTCGTTTGACCAGTACGATGTCCAGCCGATCGATGAAGCAGATCGTGTCAAGCTGTGCTTGCACTGTCCTCCGCTAGATAGGCGATGTAAGCAATTCAGCACTTAACTCTGCTTAGGTCTTGTTATCCAGGAGATGTCTGGCGAAACCACGCCCAAATGATTCTGGGAGGGCCTCACGACTACAAGAGAAAGCAACCAGAAAACCCCTTTTTATTACTGACAAAGTCGCTTTTTTAAATATGATAACGGACATCATATTTGGACGGTTGACAGCAACCTCCCCCCCCCCACCCTTTTTTTATGTGTATAAGAAGAAGCCTCTATTTCTAATATGAGTAATATTGAGAACCATTTTCATATTCTCAGCCCAGAGCTCAGACTTGCGTAGCTTAGTCGCAGTCCAATGACTGTTGGAAGCGGGAGAAAGTGCTAAAATAACTCGCCTGATGATTTTAGAGCGGAAATATTAACGTGTCTCGACGATGATTACGAACCGGATCAGTGAGTTCCCACAGGCGCGTCCCATCTATGCGCCGTTGACAACGACGTGCCACCGACGAGCTACCTAGGCAAGTTCTACTCGGACTCCTGGTCATGAGCAACAAGGCCCTCGAAGCTGCTGCTCGATACACTCGGAGAGAATATCTTCAAAAATTTGTTTCATATCTCTCTTACGTGCAGTATAAAAAAAGAATGCATTCCAAGCTCATTATGTCAACAGACAAGAGAAGAATGTCTTTGATGAAAATCATTGCGCCCTATATGTCACGATGTTGTTACAGTGTTTACAACCAGCCTTCTGGGCTTTTCAACTAGATATTTTGGGCAGACGACCTTAATATAAACGACACCATAGATCTGACAATTTTAGGATACGTCATTTGTCTTTAACTGCTTGCCTGCCGATCGCAAGACTGCCTCTATGGAATGGATCAACTTACATGTCGCCGTTTGCCTCCAGTGAAATACCATCCACTCGCGCTGCCTACGAAACCCAGAGCCAGCAAACCGGTTTGCTGTTTTATAGACCATTTTTGTTGTTTACAGAACACGAACCGCTACTTGCGTCCAAGCGACTGGTCGCTCCTTCCTTACAAGCCTGTGAGCCTACTTAGTCACCAGTGCTAGAAGTATAAATACCACGGACAACAAAACTGCAGATTTAGCGAGGGCCTTCGGCTCAAGGATGAAGAAAGAATAAAACAATTAAAACTGGGACACTACAACACATCTCATGCCTTCGGCTGTTCGATTTAACGTCTTGAAGCAGGCAAGTTGGTTTACAAGAAAATTTATATTCGAAATTTTTGAACAGATCTCGCTCTTGATTCTTTTGGCGTTCCCTGATGATAATTGGTGGTTAAATGTTTCATCAACGTTTAAAGCAGGCGGTGTTAAGGCTTTTTTATATACTTTTTACCTATTATTATAATTTGCTGGAATTATGACTGGGCGTCAGAGCCGTGTAGAGACTAGAAAGTCTGGTCAATGGCGCCACACATGTCCCCCGTGATGGGCTTGCGAAATAAAAATGAGCTGGAATGACACGAGAAAATTCGCGTAACGCGGCGCGGGTATTTTTTTTCTTTTTTTTTTGTTTCTGCGGTGATGTTGAAAGTATATGAATGTTTAATTAGCAAGATGCAGCGGATTTGAAAAGGGGAGTTTCGAAGATGCCTGAGTCCGTCTGCTGAGCCAGGAAAGGTGACACTGACGAGCAGCGCATTTCCTGACTCGCGAGGCTGCAGCTACGAGCCGGTGTGCGCTCAAGGTTTGGGTCAAACGCTCACGGAGCAGAATCCGCGCTTTTTGCCGTCCCGCCCGCGACTCTGTGCCCGCGGCGGCGGCCGCGATTGCGGTCAAGAGAAAGATTGAGTGCGTTCTGAGTCTCGCCGTGAGCGGCAACGTCACGATGCACTGCCACTTTCGGTTACGAAGAGTCCTGCAAATTTGCGACTCTACGGTTGCTGGAATGAAGCACGTCAGCAAGATGCCTTACACAGAGCTGGTGGGCTGAGCATGGTACTTGTAAAACTCATTGCCTCTGCTGGGGATATGTGCGGCTATGACGCGTTCCGTCACAAACGCTGTCCAATCATCGCGGCCAAGGTTATTGACCCAAATTCGGGCCAATGACGTGCCCCTAATACCGCGCACCTGCCTGACCAGCGAATGACCAAACTCTCGACGCACACGGCTCTGGGACGTCAGCGAGTGGAGCTTACGCGCCCAATGGCGTTTGCCGAAAAGAGACAGGGTCTATAGATTCTTGTTACAAAAGTGCCGGTAATTCGTCGCCTGAGCACCAGACGCTCTAAATAAAAAAAGGACCAGTCTGGATATCACGGTTGAAGAGTATGAAACGCGCGCAATCAAACAGCACGTCCGCCATTTTGTGCCAGCGGCGTACAAGAGAGCACTGGCGTTATCTCGATGATGACGCGAAACATGAAACGACAACCGCGATGCTTGCGTCATCGCGAAGTCGGCTGAACCTCAAAGGAAGCATGGCTGCAGCGCGGCGTCCACTGCGGAAGCACTCTTCAAGCATGTTCGAAGCCCGTTGTCGCTACATTGCTGCGAACATATCGGCGGACAGTACGACCGCATCGTTGACCGTCACACGGAAGAGAGAGAGAACATGTGTTTGTTTAGCCAGAAGGTTCGCATCGTCTATGGGTTTGGTGTCCCTGAGGCAGGAGGGGAAAGGATTGCGGGGATTGATTGGGGAAGGGTACGAGAGTATGTATAAATCTGGATGAAGTGATGGACCTCCAGAGTCCCTAATGTCGCCCGGCTAGGGCAGTCGAGGATATGCTATCCTGTGCTGCTGGCTGTCCCTTACGGAAGAAACTAAGCCCGGCGCAGCATCTGCAGAAGACTGTCCATCGTACATTATGATGCCAGTGGCGGTGTCTCCGCGGGCGAATCTCTCGTTATCGCTCGACGACCAGACAGATTTCGGCGTCCGCCGATGGCACCGCAGGACGGGTCACGAAGCAAAAATGTGCGATCCTAATGGGCCATACCACGCCGCTCCCTATGGTTGTTCTGTGACTATTCGCGACTCCAATTCACTATAGGTGGCGCCACTCGTTTTCCAAGATGGCCGGTTTAGTGAGGGTCGGAGGTGCGTGCCGCTGCTGAGCCTGTCTAGTTTGCTGGCTTCACTGAGCGACACAAATTATTTCTGGTAATACTAGGGAGCTAGGGTGTTATAAGCGCAGGTCACCTCTTTATCCTGAAAACAAAAACGGTATTTAGCGTAATATTTAGGCCAGGAGGTACGTTTTAATTCCGGAGCAAAACCGAAACTTACCTTTATTTTGGATTTAATTTCTCGGTATCGGTCTTAATTTCAGATTCTTTCATAACTCAAAATGTGTCTCACACCGTAATTATTTAGTTAAAGAAGTTGTTCGCGGAAACGTTCGTCCCTTTAAAGACAGGGTCTTTCATACACCTTAGAGGTAACATATAATGCTGTAGTTGTTGAAAAATTCAGTGCGGATATTTGTGCGTTCTTGCTACCTTTTCTGGCTCACATAATTGTCATATGAAACAATGAACTGCGGGCCTTTCAATGGCTTTTGGGGTATTTAGAAGATTAATTGCTTTAATATCTTTCCCAGAAGAAGAATGACAGAATAAATCCAGTTTATACGATATGTTCACAAAACGCATGAATTAAGAAACGCTGTTCTCACTCAAAAAATTCAAAGACGGAATCCGAGTGAGGCAGCTGAAGTTTGCGTGTTTTTAAAGCAACGCGTGACGCATGAGTTTATATTGCATCCAGCGTTAGACTGTTGGGCTATCTTGATAACGATGTCAGAGGTCTTCATGTGATAAAAAGAAAACAAAATGACACCTTTCAGAAAAAACGGTAATGGTTAAATGGCGTATTTCTGTGATCGTAGCGTTAATTGGGGGCATACATTGCCGCAATTTGTATTAATAATAATATAAATATTAATATTAAGATATTTTAATACTTCATTTTCAAGCTCGAAAAATGACTGATTGCTTATATGATATAATTTCAAACACGCGTACAAGTATGACAATCTAAAGCGTACAAATGATCATCATTTGGTGCCCGTTGCATAACGCTTAATTACCGAGTTAACAAAATCAATGCAGATCAAAATCAATGACAAACCCCAGCAAGCTACGTTTCCGGGTTAAGAGGGATAATCCGGAGAGCACCCGGGGTGTTCGGGTTCGTAGGCAGGCCGCTCCGCTGGACAAACAGTCACCCGCGTGAGCAGGGAACCGAGTTGGTCTCGAACGCCGGGCATTTTCAGCTTTTAATAAAGCTTGGCCAGAGTTTCATGTTGAAGTTTTATTAAATCATTCCTAACCAGACGGATGCCCGTCAGAATATGTTTACACTTAACCCTAGCTAATGCCGAGAAATTCTATGCGCCAAACCGGATTACTGGAGGATGCCTATTAAAGCAGTAGCGACTTTTTGACAACCAGCAACATCAAAGTCGCCGCCAATATCCTTCCAGACCAAATTCCCCCCCCCCCGCAAAAATGTTTTTTTGTTAACATTCATTTTCTTTCGTATTTTGTTTTGCCGTCGTTTTTCCATCCTCCAGCGCTTTCCCAGTTCGAAGGAACGCGTACCTGCTTGCGCATTTGCTCACTGCAGCACGATTCGTTGGTGTTGTAAAACGGTGAAGCGGCTGAGTTACGAAGCCAACTGCACGCACGAACGAACGCATAAGCGCTGTGTGTTTGCGGTAAGCTTTGCGCTTCTGCTGCACGTGCGCGGAACCGAAATTGCGGCTGCCGGGTCGGGAGCATGGCAACGATGCGCTTACCTGCGAAACGTGGAGCAAGCCACCCTAATGCAAACGCACTGGCGCTTGCGTTTGCTTCATGCGCGATACTCAAACTCTCTTCTAATAAGATACAATCCCTATACCAGCTGCCAGCGCACACACATTGGGACAGTGAATAGTGTTGTTTGCATTCAGGAAACGACAGTACAGCGATCAGCAGAAGATCGCGAGCAGTTCCCGCCGACGCCCGCACGAGCGGGAGAATCGGGGGACCCTCACTAGAGCGCTTCCCGTTTTCGCCGCGGGAGGCGCGAGCAGCGAGCTGGAGACGCAGATAGTTACACTGTTGCAACCGAGCAGGACGTGGAGAGGCCAACACAATACCTACTGTTTCACTTTACGCCCGACCGCGGCGGACGCTACGAGTCATCTCGGCCAATCCAGAGCCCTCTGAACGTAGTACGTGATGAGGTCTCCCCTCCCCCTCCTTACCTTCCAATATCGTAAGTTAACACTCGCACGGCCTTGGATTACCTCCGATGACTCGTAGCATCCGCTACGATTGGTCGTACTCAATGCCGATGACTGGCGTCACTGGTGATGTCACTCGCCACCGAGACTATAACTTACAGCAGGATGACAGGTTGGGTTGGTTAGGACTGAGGAGTTCGTAATATTTACCTACGCAAAAAAAAATGATGAAAAAAAGAGTGGCAAAAAGATTATAGTGGACAGGGCCGGGTACTGTCCGCTACTGCTACCTTTTGGTTCCAGTTAATAATGCGAAAGCATTAGCGTCCCACTAGGGCGAAGCGGCGTTATCAGCTTTTGAAGCCGCGCCAAACGGCACCTAAATTCCTGTAGCATGGAGCGAAGGCTGTAGTCTGTAGACAGCCCACGCTACTGGTTGGCGCGCGGCGTATAGGAACGCCACCCTACAGAAGCCCTCTCCATGGGGGCAAGGCGGCCCGGCCGCCGGTAAGAGGAGCGGCCGTCGCCAGGGCCAGCAGAGCCCGCCCGGACGAGACTCCGGAGAGGTCGCTCGGCCGAGCTCAACGCGGCGCGTAGCTTGCAGGAATACGCTGCTGTATACGAATGCTTTCGCATTCCAACACGTTAGCAGTGTTGAGTGTCTTCGTGGTGCTTGAGGCGTAACACAAGTATAACTTGCATCGCTCGGAAGTGAGTAGTACTTACTGCGAAGACGTGTCTTTATCTCCAGGACAAAGTGATGCCATGGCAGCGACTACCCGTTCCCGCTGGGAAGGCCGACTCCCGGGTCGCCTCATCGAGGAGAGTTCTTTCGGCGAAACTATCAAGGTACGATGAAACAGAAAGGAAGCTCGTAATAAATAAAATCACGACGCTATTTCACTTCTCTTTTTTTTCCAGGAAAAATTACTTTTGAGGAATGCTGCAGCCTTCCTGGGAATCGATATCGACAAAGCCTGACACATATTTTACTTAAAGCCTTTCAGAAAACACGCGAAGAAATGAGCACCGAATGCGACAATAAACAAACATAAATGTTGCCGGTTTGCAAATGACTCGTTTACGCGAAAGAAATATAAACAAAAGACAGAACTGGAAGACCAAAAGCATTGTCCATTTATAATAAAGCAAAACACGTTTGAGTTTGCCTTAAAAATGGAAATGAAGCATTTTATCGAAGAAATTATGGACATCTCGGGAAACAAACCAGGAATAAAGAAATGAGTGCCATCGAGAATCTTTTCTAACCTAAAATGAAGAACAAAGTGACGTCGCTTAGCTCTACCACCTCCAATTATGCAGTTTTCTAGTCCGTTCCACTCCGCTCGCATCATCGAGGATTCCGCCATTAGTGAATCGCTCCATGCATACCGGGGTCCCATCAACGATCATTTCGCGTTCTGCTTTGCCGACATCATATATTACGCCGCAGATGTGCGTATACGCATGAATCGGCCCCAGGAACGCAAATATTTACTCCGCCCAACGAAGCCTCCGACCCGGGCCCGTCGTTATCATATTCGAACCATCGACTGGGCTCACAAGCTCCTCTGTGGATCAGACCACCGGCTGTGGCCCACTGACACAGATACCAGTTGAGGTGATCTATACGTGGCTTGACATCAAGTTTGAAGAGTGAGCTTCAGGTGTACAACCGTACTTGAGAACCTGTTCCATAGGCCACGCGCCATATGACTGCTGTTCCTATAGATTTTATGCTCTATTGACCAGTAATTAAATTAAACGAAAGCTTTCACGAAATACACTTCGTACGACTGTCCGAGATATTATTGTACGCCAACAGTATGTGGTAACAGCTGCGTCCGGGTGTCGCCGTCGGGAGTGACTTCGACGACTGCGGAAGTCAGCGTTCGTACAGGCTGGGGTGCGCCTGAGGGCCTCGGAAAGTCAGCGACGTCAGAGGTAAGTACGTGCCTCTTCGACGCCACAAATGGGAGCGCGTGATTTCGGCTTCGAGCCCGGGCATGCGCTGCTTATCAATACGCGCAATGTAATTTCTTTCTTTAACCGATTTCTTTTTTTTTCTTTACAACAGCTGTATTTAATTAGAATCACCGAATTATGAACTACTTATTTTCTTAATCCACCAATTTCGGTAAACCATTGTCCTGTCGGAAACTTGGTCCTAGCATCCCTTGGCAACAAACTTGTAGAGAGAACGGGCGCCATTAAAAAGAGGAGGGGAAAACAGTAACAGTTGCAAGTAATCTTCGTACATCCAAAACGTAATCATATTACTCTTGCGATTACTTCCTAATAAATGTATTCAAATTATTACAACTTACTCCAAAAAGAAATACAGTCATGGAAGAGGCGCATTTGACCTTTTGTAGCAGGTTCTGTAGCGGGCAAAATGTTGGTTTTGAGCAGTCACTGACGCTTTTGGGAGCAGATGCCAACATCTGCGAGCACATCACTCGAAAATGAAAAAAAGTGATTGCATATCTAAGTGAGTTCATTTATGATATTGATCAAAGGGTTCCCCTTTGATACTCGAGCATATTACTTTTTACCATTTGTGATAAGAATACACGGGGCGTAAAAGGAACAGTCTTGTTAAATAAGTCTCTAGTCAGAGTACGTTTAATTTGCAATGGGTATTAAAAAAAGTGGTTGAAAAGTTCATCATAGCGCAACAATTCACTAAGATAAATCATCTCTCCCCTCCCCATTTTACACTTGCTACTTTGTTTAGCCTGTAAATATAACTTCTGTAAAATGCCAACAAGAACCAACATATCCGCTAACGAGTCTACCCTTAAAAACGCGTACCGTAAGTTTAATGAACCTACCGAACTCAAGATTCTCACATCATAAAGTGCAAAAACAACCACCCAAAATATTATGAAAGCATACACTCGCGCTTTAAAGATGACACTGCTCTTTAGTGGCATAGGGACCAGAGTTACGTCAAAGTTCACTGCTCTTTTTGATCAACAGTTGCACAGTAACTACCGTGACTACCGTATTTGTTCAAATATATATAGACCCTCGTTTTATTCTCTACGTCTCTGCTGTTTTTTTTTCTTAAATAAGAAATTCATTTACATTTAGGACAAAGAAGTTCGACCTGTAATAATCCTGGGCATAACTTGCGTGCCTATCCAACTGGCCTATCGCGCTAAGCCAGGCGTTCCCCCGGGTCAGGCGCTGCTCCTAGCGCTTCGGTGCAAAGCGGTGAAGCTCGACGCGCGCACGCTGGTGAGAAGCGAAGGGTGACGCGAGCGGCGTAAGTGCCACGGTACTCTGCAGCCACGGAACGAAGGCATGTGGCAACACATGATAATCAAGTGATCTTATCAGGAGTATACAAGACCCGGGTTCTGTTCTATCACAGTAGCCGCAATCGGCAATCCTACTATTTTGCAGAAGTTTTCTGGGGACTCTTCGTCCCTGACATGGACGACATCGTCTGGAAATTTAGACTATGTGGGCCATCAACCAGCCAGCGCATCAACCGGCCAGGGCGGTTGATGCCCAGCATCAACGGCTCTGGCCTCTTGATTGCAGCATCAGAGCGCGACATCATGGCATTCGTCATCTCCTTGTACGAGTTCTTTCATCGGCTAAACCAATCAAGTGCGGCGAATGTCCCGGCACTTGCGCTTTTAGTATTTGTAACTAAATGGAAGAGCGCCGAACAAGTAAACAGCGACGAAGAAAGGGAACAGAGACGAAGCGCACTCCCAATCGGTTTAACGAGAAACATTGACTATTAATAGCCGTCTATCTGGGTGTTGGCTCAAAAATATAAAACTCTTTATCTGATAGTGTAGTGACGGCATATTAGCACTCCCTTGCTCTCTTGCTTATGCGGAATGCCTCATGTAACTCTCGCGCTGTTTTGTTGGCGTATCTGCCCAGAACTGTTGTTTTTTCCAATTCGGGCCACATGGGCACCTATCACAGTGCACCGCGAGATTGCCCGACGGGGGACTGTTTTGCAGGCGGAGCGTGTTCCTAGCTCTTTCGTTTACGCAACGCGTTCGACCGACATACGATTTGCACCACTCACTGGTACGTCATACACCACTGACGTTACGCTCATTGCTTTAGCGTGCTTCTTTAGGACACGCTTTCACCCTCTCCTTTTCGTCGTTTGTTTTTGAACATAGATGAGACAGCGGTGTGGCGCTGAAAACACCACTGGGACTTCAAAATGGGCAGCCACTTTTTTTAGATTGTGCGATAAGATTGTGAATGTATGGAATCACCGCCGGTCTTGTTGGTTTTCTGGAAGGAATATGATCCAGAAAACCAACAAAGACCGTGCCGGTGATTCCATACATTCACAATCTCTCGCACACCCAAAAAAGTGGCTGCCCATTTTGAGGAGGGTCCCAGTGGTGTTTTCAGCGCTTTTCACATAGCTGTCTCATCTGTCTGTTCAAAAATGAAGCAACGAAAAGGGAGAGGGTAGAAGTGTAGGCTAAAGCAGCACGCTACATGCCGTGGAGGTGTGACGTCAGCGGTCGTGTGTACCGTTTGAGTTGGCTGGAAATCGTACGTTATCAGACAAAGGTTACATAATGAGAGAGCTAAGTGGAACATGTCTGTCAGTGAAACGGTCCCCGATCGTTGTCAATGATCCTGCGCACTCGTGATAGGTGCCCATGTGGCCCGGAATTGGAAAACAACAGTGCGGCGGACACGCCAAACAAGACAGCGAGAATTGCATGAGGCATTCCGCATAAGAGAGCAAGGGGAGAGTCTGCATTAGTGCGCCGTCACTGCAGCACGTAACAGACAAAGAGTTTTTATTTTTGAGCTTCAGCGCCCAGATAGAACGGTATTAATAGTCAATGTTTCTTTCAATCGACCTTCGGTTGTGAGTGCGCTTCGTCTCTGTTCCCTTCTTCGTCCTTGTTTATTCGGCGCTTTCCATTTAGTGATGTACCAACTAGCCCATTTATCTATTTTACTTTAGTATTTGTGTTTGCGGTTGTCGTGTTCGAGCCTTCGACTGTGCTCTGGCCTAAGACGGAACAAACTATACACTGAATAGAGATGCTGTGAAATTCATATTTGTACGATTTTTTCTTCCTTCTAGTTTGCTAATATTAGGGTCGATCAAGAATATGTATATTGTGGGGATTGTGATCCCTCAATATTCTGTCGCGTCAGCGTTTTGGCGCGCCGTGGCGGCCGCGCTGGCAGTGTGAGAGGTGGCGCTGGTTACCACGGTAAGTGGCCCTCCTCTTTCCCCTTTGGTGGCGTTCCGTAACGAACCCCGCAGGAAAGGAGATCGACGTGTTGCTCCTTGATTGGCCACTTCGCCCCTGCTGTTATCTTAAAACCAACTTCGACAGCGGGATCCTGCGTCTTCTTCCGGGGATTTCGGCGGCGGCGACAACGGGGAACGTCCGGTGCACCGGTGAGCGTTTACCCCGTCCGTTGTACCGTTGTGAACGACCGTTCGGCCGTGGGCGACCTCCACCTGACGGCGTTCACCAGCCTATAGCCGCTTCTTTTGTATTTGTTTTGCATTGTAAGTAAACAGAGTTATCACCGTTACCCACGTGACTGGTGTCTCATTGCGCTCGACGAGCAGCATGCCACGCGAGGCACGAACCGCTTCGCGGTAGAGCGTCTCGCCGTGAACGTGGTACTCCCAAGAGGCAGTGGCCCTAAGGAGAACCACAATATATAACTGTTTCTTTTTTTTTTTTTGCTTTAAGTCCATTTTGGCGCAGGTGTGGCACAATAGTCTTAGCAAAAACGGCATTTTAACACAAGCCGTAGCAGACTTTCATTCGTGGCGCAATTTGGCGCAAATGGCACAGCACTTCCATCCCTGGTAATCGATTTCAAGTAATTTGATTAGTTGTCAAGAGCATCGTACAAGTATGATTGCATTCTTGCATAACGTCAGGGACCGGATTAACAATACTATGGATTCAAAATTTCGAGTTAAAACTAAGATGATGATTTTCCCTGCCCGACGATCTTGGCGTTACAGAATATCGCATAGCTCTCTCTGGGGAGTTTAAACGACCAAGGTCAGCCAACCCTTCGGTAATGACAACTCTTGTTTTCACAAGAAGTGAACGTCGGTGGTCGCCTTTCCGTTGTATTTTTTTCTGACGAGCCGGAGCGAAGTCGACGACTACGAGCCAGTAGTGCCGATCAAGCAGCACCAAAAGTGCAATGACCATTCTCCTCCCCCCCCTTTGCTTAAAAATAAACGACATCCCTTTTTTTCAACGCGACAGTGGATTTTGTTTTTCCGGGAGATCAATTATACTGCGCTCTGGTTCTTGTCGCCTGTGCTCAATATTTCCGTAAGGTCGCTCAATCGCCACTGCGGATCTAAAGCCGGTCGCGCCGCGAAACGTCAGTGACAGTCAGACAGTGTGTGATTCGCTTTTTTTTCCTTGTATGACGACGGTCCCATTCGTCATACGAAAACTGTACTGCAGGTGTGTTCTGAGCATACAAGCATGCCTGGAACGTGCTTGAGGAAGCGTGTCGCAGATAATTATCTCGTGATGTCTGCAGGAGAAACTCCGTGTCTCTCTTGTACGAGCACGAGCAAGTGGCTGCGGCTTAAGAGCTGTCTTCGAGGCTCATAAGGCACCCGAGAACCTTCTTTCAAATACCGAAAAGAGGATCCCCACCAAGTCAACAGGTTCGGCCATCTAAAGCGCGAATGCACGACGGAGGCGCAAAGGACCATTCCAAAAATCGCCCCTCTACGTGCCTCTCCACCGCCCCATGAAGGAACCGCGAACCGGCTATGCAGATCGAAGGTCACTTAAATAAGCACATCGATGGAATCTTATCTGGAGGGTTTTTATTATGATGCAAAAATTAGCTTGAGGTCGATATGCGTTCAATAAATAAAGCTGTACTCATTAATGGTGTTTCCAAGCTTCATTCCGCTGCTAAAATTAATTGTTTTAATTCAAACTTCACTGTGCCCTCGAAGGGACGGAGGCCTATATAAATTTATTAAAGAAAACAGAGCTTTTCGTCCAACCCAGCTACTTGTAATCAAAGTTATTCGTCAACTCTTTACCTATACCCAAGGTAATGAAAATCCTTCCTCAATCTCACATTTGAAAAAAAAAAAAAATGCAAACGACCACAGAAGGTGTGCTGCGATCGACAGCGGCAGCTGCTGCGTTGTGGACGCTGAAGGAGTTCTGCCTTCAACCAGTGAGCTGTAAACAAGGGCGGATGCAGGAATTTCCTGACGGGGGGTCAGGCGTTGGTCAGCGTACCATATGTTTAGGAACACCCCTCCCTCTCCTTCGTTTTACGCCCTAAATTTTCCACATGCAGAAATCAAGAGGGGGGATCAGAACATCCGGACCCCCCCCCCTCCTAAATCCTCCCCTGGCTGTAGTATGTTTGCAAAGGGTTCTTTGCTTTTCGTGGAATTGATGTAGGAGACATGTGCAAGATCCCTGCTTTGGAGGAACGATTGTGCGAGATGTTGCATGCCGGTTTTTTTACAGCGAAGCTGTTGATGACTATAGTCGGATGCAACCTAAGAACAATCTTTTAGCTCCACCCACAAGCGCATTGCGCCCATCTGAAGTGCCTCCGCCGTCGAGAAAATAGTTCGCTAGCAACGTTGCTTTTTCTTCCTCCAGTAAACGTGTCTTAAACTACTACAATATTTATTTAATTCATTCAGGACGTTTAAATAAGTTAGAATACGTTTTTGTCAACGAAATAGCTGTTTAGTAAAGAAAGAAAGTCATGTCCAATGTACCGTCTTCCCAATTCATTTTCTGTCCAAGATACTGTCTAACATACCGTCTTCCAGCGCCTTCGATTGAGGGAAAGCGGCGAAAACGAAACCAACCTTTCTCTCGCCAAAATTATAAATAACAAAGCACTTATAGTTCCTGCAAATAATAAATATTTAGTGATTTACTTAGTTTTGTGGGCTTTGCGCACGAAATGTGTGCCTTTATTTTGTTGGATGAATAGAAAACAAGAATAATTATACTTTTCGGGTTTTGACAAATCGGCACCCTCCCAAGTCATCGACACCACCACCGCGCCCCGCTCTCTTTGTCTTCCGTCATGGATCCCACTGAGGTGACATCGGAAAGCGATTCCCCTGATTCTTCTTGGACGAAACAGCCTGGTGCAGCCTTACCGGCGACACCAAAACGGTTCTTCAAGAAGCACAAGCGAGGTCGAGCTTCTCACCTATCAGCAGTGCTAAGCCTCGCGCCCGCTTCGAAATTTTCGTTGGCGATAGCGTCGCTGGATTCTCACGTTGTCGCGCAAAAACTGCTGCAAACGCAAGCCGATACCATTAAGATTTCGTGGCGTAACCTCGGGCACGTAAATCGTGGTGCAAAAAAGCAGAATAATTGTCACGAGAAACTAGCGTCGCGTTGCTAAGGCCAGCAGCCATGTTGAGCTTTTTTTTTCCCAAAGGATCGCGATTGGTCCACAAAATCGTGACGTCATGAAAACGATTGGCTGGCGTTTCTCGGCGTAGGAATACATTTTCCTCTGAGAGGCATTTCCGGTTTTTTCTTAGCTTGCAACCGACTATAGGGTTCCGTGGATATTTCGTGTGCACTGAATAAAACTCTACGCTCGCACCGCCGCACGCGCACGCCTTCCCGTATAAAAGATTCAAAGTAAATAAGCGAAATAAAGCGTCGACGAACGCGCGTGCAAGATGCCATTTGTTTTAGGCTTTTGCTTCAGAACAGTTACTGCTGAAGACGCCGGCACGTGCGGCGCGTGGAACACCATTCCCTGCATTCTCCTGATGCTTGGGTAACTTAATGTCTTATTCAGTAATTAGTTATCAATCGGCACCATTTTCAAGATCAGTAGACTATCAGGTAGATAATAGAGGTTTCTCAAGGATTTGCCGCTGTGCGACTCTGCCGTCGGCCATGTCAACGCCCCGTACCGCCCTCTCTTTGGCGTCGTTCCAATCACCTGCGTGCCTAATTTCCTTCCGCTATCCCGGCGTGGCGGTCCCGTCGCGCGTGTCTAGTTTCCTCCGGCTCATCGGGGCGGTTCTGTGTCGTGTGCTAAACAGCTTGCGCTTGTCATCCACCTTCAGCAGAGTGAGATGGCCAGTGGCGTACCAACTTGTTTTTGAGTGGGGGGGGGGGGCAAACCAGACTCTCCCCCCCCAGGGCCGCGGGGGCAGTGCCTTTGGTATCCTAGCGCCGCCGGCCAGTGTTTGCCCTACCCAGTGGCGGTTGTTTCCGGCGGGGGGGGGGGGGCAAGCG
Source organism: Ixodes ricinus (assembly GCA_037355805.1). Classification (NCBI taxonomy): domain Eukaryota; kingdom Metazoa; phylum Arthropoda; class Arachnida; order Ixodida; family Ixodidae; genus Ixodes; species Ixodes ricinus. Next base: position 51,819 of record JAZHYW010040784.1, on the reverse strand, counting down.
CCCCTCGACCCCTCCCCGGTTGGTACGCCCATAAGAAATGGCTCCAGATTTTTTTTATGCTTTTTTTTTTTGCGGGTGGTATGAATCAGTTTTTGCGAACGGGAGCGCATGTGACCACGCTGCGGTAGAAGCGAAAGTATGTACGTACGCGAGCTGTTCTGTACAGGCGTGGAGAGCATAGGGAGAGCTAAGTGAGGTGGGTGCAACCTGCTAGATCGAGGATCACGGAACATGGACGCCATTTAATTGCTAAATTTTGCTGGGAGTCTATGGGGCAAAGGGTCGTTTTATTTCCTAACTCAGGTCATAGAAGATCATTAAGGTGCTTGAATAATTTACACAAGGTATAAATGATCACTTTTCCATAGTCACCAGTTTTGTTGCGATAGGTTAAGTATTTTTTTAACGCGAAAAATGGTAAATTCCGCCATCTTGGACGTTGCTGCTTGTCTGGCAACCCTGCTTTCTCCTCTCGACGTTTGCAATTCTCGGAGCGAGGAGGAAGCGAGAGAGGCTGCGCCAAGCCGTTCGTTGCTCGCAATGGGAGGCGAGAGGAGGAAAGCCGCATGGAGCAACGGAGTTGCAACAGAGCGGGCGTCTGCTCTCATGCAGGCAACATTGGCGCATATCCTTTCTCGAATCCTCTCCCTCAGGCGCCGCCATTAAATTGCAAACGCTCTCCAGGTTTTGAGTTGCTCCCACCCTCACTAGAGCCTCCCTAGGAGAGCACACGAACGAGAGCGGAACCTGGCGGCGGCAGTGGGGAAGCGAGGGAGCGTGTCCGCACAGCGCAGTCACGTGGGTGTTTCACAACGGCGGCTGCCGGAGGGGTGGGAGGAAGGGTGAGCGTCGCCGGAGGATACGTGGATGTAGCAGGAGCGACCGAGAGCGCCCTCCCCGTGATCACGTGGGATTTTCGGAACAGCGGCGGACTACAGGGGGAAGGGGGCAAGAGAGAGCCTTGCCGCAGTTGGCGTGTATGTGTGAGGAACGACGGGGAGAGGAGAGCAGACTCTCCTGCGAGCTCGGGTTTTGCGTTCGTACATGGAATATTTTTTGCCGGGAAGGGGCACTAACAGCTACCGCTGTAAAAACAGCACTACTTATGTACGTAACTGGCCAGATGGACGCCATCTATCATATGAGATGAACCGAGGTTTTCTTTTGCAAGCCTCGAATATCTGATGCGCGCATGTGCACCATCCCGCTCTGGAAAAGCGTTTTCCCCACTCGGCGAGAGGAGGCTGCGCTGCGGCGAAGCGACATCCGCAGAAGCGCGATGCGTTTCTGGCAGGTGTAACTTCCCCGCAGTGCACCAGTGCGCTGCGAGAAGCGTACTAATGGGGCAATTAACCCACCCGAAGGGACCAGACGCAACTGTAGTCACTGAACTGGATCTTGGAAAAGCTGCACCAAGGTCCCCGTATGGCCGCTATTTTGGTCAATGGAATGTGCACTTTCTTCTCGAGCTCTCCATTCCTGGTGAGCCGATCAAAAGTTCGCGGTGGCAGGTTGCTTAGTGACATTTATGGTATACCAAAATTTTTGTATCCACACACCGGCGAAAAAGCGCACATCTTCTCCCCGCCACCACATGTGGCTTCGGTGCTTGGCAGCATCAAAAAATAACTTTCCCGTTTTTGAGTATGCAACAGCAATATCATTGTAGGAGATCTGTGGAAATAGGCATGATTGATAAGTTGATTGTACACTAGCGCCAAAGACACTTATATTGCGAGGTATACGATGTCGCTCCATAGGGACCTTGGCGCGGTTCAGGACGATCCTACCGAAAATTGGAAAGGACAAAAATGGCGATTGCCATGGCACCTGATGCCAATCAACCAATCGCAATGCGAGGTTTCCGTCATCTGCATGCTAGTACTACTGTTCGTGTCCTGCTAGCAGGCAGGGAAGGCAATGACACGACTGTCACAGGATCCAGTGACTTTCGGCACCACGAGAATTATCGCTGATCTTCCAAGTACCGCATCGTCTTCGATACAAAGTTCAAACAAAATGGAAAGTTTTCCTGGATTGTTTTGATAGCTTCTGCAACAATACCCAATAAAGATACGATGCACGTGCAAAGGCACCGGTGGTAGCGATATCAGAACGACCTATTAAAATTTCCTACTGATATGTTATTCTAAGTGATAATTCGAAAACTGAAAGTTTTGAAACTTCTCGAAAGCTTATCGTAAAAATCGGGCAGTGTGGGGATGGTTGAGCTATTGGCTCCTGCAGATATAATGAAATGAACTTTTGCCGCAATGTCAGCGCGAATTCGTCCTGCAGTGGTAAAGTGTAGCAAAGTAACCATTTGGCACTGCCCGGCGGAAATGGCACAGAAATCACATCATTCCGAGTATGTTATATCAGTCAGTAAAATCGACGGAAGAGTCAATGAATTGAAGTAAATTAATCAACACGACTTCATCATCAGGTATAAAATATCCTTTATACAGGGGAGAGAAATAGGTAGGCATTCTAGAGGAAAACAATGGAGGACGACAAAGGAAAAGATGAAGCCATACATACAGCAAGTGCTGTCTTGTGTACTTTCTTTTCCCTGCACTTGTCTGTTTGCTCTTTGGAACACTTAATGAACTAGCCCAGCCACAGTATACTATGGCTTTGTTTGTTTTTTCTATACAGGGCACTAACTTTTTTCAATTACCAGATTTCGCATGTTTTGTCAACTTGTCCCTTTATTTCTTGCCATCTGTCTTAGGAATATAACTTAATACAAAGCCCAAAAGCCTACCAGCATTCCAGGCATTAAACTAAAGCTAAAATTTTGGAATTAGATCACAATATGCTTTGGCGATGGTGATGAAAAGTCAATGCGCGTTGCTTCCCTCTGCTTTTCCACGTGCATGTCCATGAACGATCGTATCTTCTGCTGGATCTGAGGTGTGTTCTTTGCATCTCGTGCTACGATGGGTATGATGTCATCGAACTGAATTATCTTCGATGGCCTGATCTCTTCATCCAGGGAGGACACTGCAATGAATGGAGGCCTAAATGAGATCTGTTCCTCACAAAACCCAATACTATCTAGAAGAGCTTCAACAAAGAGTTACATTAAAAAGACTTTAAATTAAATAAATCATGAAAAGATATCAATGCGAAAATTTATGCATTCTATATGTTGAGCCATGCCCCAGATGAAGCTTACAAACCTACCTAGTCTCAAAAAGTAAAAATGAGACCAGTGTTCTGAAATAGCATTGGCTGCGATAGTTACCAGGGATTCAGTCAATTTGGTTTAGTTAATAACAAAGAAATCACAAAAAGGTTATTCACTTCAGAGGAAAAAAAAATGTGCCAGCAGATAAATTTTACCAGGAGGAATATGTTTGGAACTTCCTTAGTACTGTAGCTCTCTAATTTTAGATAAAAATTATTTTTCTTTAAAGATATGCCAAAATCCAGCCACACGCAATGGTTTTCGATCAAGCACTAATACACTTTCCATTTTTACAATAGATTTATGATACCTATGTTTCCTACACTGGTCTTTAGAATTTCTAAACATTTCCAGTCGGAACTACTGAAACCAATATCTGCAGAAAAGTAGCAGTAGAAAACTGCTCTTATACATCATTTATCTGATGTAAAGGCATATAAGTCATGCACTGCCCCATATATCTTGCAGATGCTGAAGTTCAAGCTCAAGGACTAATACATTAAGACACTGCCGGTTCAAATCAGCAGTCCTGTATACAATTCAATACTAATACCAATGCAGTTTGGGCTTTCACAATATAGGTAAAAGGGCTTCTGACTATCAACACATCAGTAAAACGGCTTCTCGATTAGGCAGTGGCGTCACAGAGGGGCGGGGCGGACCGCCCCGGCGCAGGTCACCGGGCGGGAGGGGGGTCGCGGCGGGCCACGCGGAGCGGGGGGTCGGGGGCAGCTGAGCCTCGTGACGCCACTGCGATTAGGCAATAGGGTGTAGTGCAATTAAAATAGTAAACAATGCAGCACGGACACTTTGCTAAAGCTGTAAAAACACTAACTGACTGCACGACTAACACAAATACGCAATTTCTGGTGGTTTCAGATTGAATCCAACACCTCCTTTTGTCTGTAAGGGTCAAAGCATAACCGTCCTACGATGGACTAAAGCCCAATGCTACAGGCCGCCAGGTCCAATTACGAGCCTGTTAGAAACCCCGTGGTATATTGCTCCGTCGTACGTATCAGCGCGCCAAGACGCGTCATGCGGAGGACGAGTTTTTCGTCTGCTTATCGAGCGCTCACGGCGACTCCGTCCAATGTTAGCTCCATCTGCTTGCTACTGCTGATGACTAATGAAGGGATTAAATACCGTCTGGAAGCGATGGGGCAAAGAGAACCCGGGATCAGAACCGGTGGCCATTAAGAAAAATGTGCGGACCGCATGCAGAAGGGAGATGCGGGTCCAGGTACGTTTTACGTACACAAAAGTTGGATTGGATCGGATTGTTCTGGCTAAGGCGAAACGACTCTGTCAGTGTTGCCTGCGTGCCGTTCAACTACTCCAAACAGTTGACATGTTTACGAAATATGCAAGAATGTTTATGAAACTAAATACTACATACCTTTACTTCACCAATATAAAATAGTGCACTATCATAACAAAGAACCATATGCGTTAGATTAGTGCTCTTTGTACTCTGCATATCGGAATTTCTCTCGTGCACTCTTTCACAATGCGGATGCAAGCTTTTCTGAGGCAGTGCTCTGCCCGACAGCCTTCGGGACCTAGTCCATCGTAGGGTGAGACGGAGTTTAGCGGATCAGCAAAAACAAAACTGTGCACAGTGAAGACTCACGAACAGAAAATGTTTTGCAGCCTTTCAATTTTAATTTCTAATAAAGACCAAGAAACTGCAGGATTTAAAAAAAGCTTCCCCTAGTTGCAGCCACTCCATAAACACACAGGCACAGAGAGAGAGAAACACCAAACCTCTTCCCAAAGCATACCATTTTCTTTGCCCAAGCTTTCCAATAGTTCTTCATACTTCTCCTTGGCATCGTCAGTGTCCATTTTGTTGACTGCCAGTATGGCAGGCTTCTCAAGCAATGCTTCCTTGTACAACTCTAATTCCTTTGAGAGAAAATCAAAAGTACTTGCATTCACAAATGGCTATTACACACCCATCACTGACAACGTACAAAGAGCACTACAAGATTCGAATGCCTAATAATAGTTTGGGGAAAACATCCCCCCTAAAGTAAAGTAACCCAATATGCCAATGGAGACATCAAGGCAAAACCAGTCTTGGTGCTCACTTCTCGCTGTTCACTTTACTTCAAAGTTGGCAACTGAAATTGGCATTAGTTTTGTGTAGTCAGAAGACTCTCTTTATTGAAGTCTATATTGATCGCATTTTGACAGAATTAGAGATATCTATAAGACAAAAGCAAATGAAAATATGAAACAGGCCACACATTTCCATAAAATAACGCTACACTGCGCGATAACTTGCAACACAGCTCGCAACCAGACCAGAGGACTGGAAGAATATCGGCTACTGTTAGAAACGCGTGGCTTAAAAAAAAAAAACAAAAAAAACATGTTTCTTTACAAAATAAGCAGCTATTGGAGACTCCAGCTTTCTTCACACCAAGTTATCTCAATAATGATCGGCGATCTACCCAAGGTTCCCAGTGTACGGGGTTTCTAAAAACAATATCACTTATATCCCTTACAGCCAAGTTAATCTTCAGCTCCACGACAAATTGACCAAACGTTAGCCACTCCCATTCACATTGCGAATGCTGAAAGCTTACCTTGTTCAGGGACATGACGGTCTCAAACGCATTCCTAAACTTTGATTTCTCGTTGAGCCGGAAGCCATTGACATCCACAATGAACAGGAGCATGGACGTGCGCTCAACGTGCCTCAGGAAGTTGTGCCCCAGGCCGAAATTGCGGTGTGCTCCCTCTATGAGGCCAGGCAGGTCAGCCAGAGAAATCTAGAATGGGGCAGGAGTGTGTCGACATCTGGTCGGAGACTACAACAAATACTCAAAGCGAGTCCTCAGATGCATGCACACAAAAGCTAAACGCTGCAGGTGAATGTGTATTTAAAGACAAAAACAGAGAGAGCACCAAGTCATGTCCATGAATCTCTTCTATTTGCCAAGTTGTTGGTTCCTAAAGCAGTTATTGTGACAAATTTTATTTTCTCTTTTGTCATTGTGACAGGTTATTTTGTCAGGCATTTAGCAATGTAGCCGAGATGGCCCTTCCTGTATTTAACAACCTGTTGCCGTCAACAAAGATCTCCTTTCCGTAGCGCGTATGCCGTCAACCGTGCTTCATGACTGGTAGCCCTTTTTCCGCAAAATATTAACCAATGGCTCTGTGCTGCCCATTAGGGTATTCAATGGAGGGAGCTCTGTTTCCTTCTTTTTTTAACTAGGCTTCTCTCCGGGCCGGCATAGCCAGGCAGGGTGGAAGGGACAAAGGGCATGTCTGCCTGATGGGCAGACACTGCCCATCATGCAGTTGGAAGTATAGCAATATGAACAATGCAGCACTGCAGTTCATGTCAGCAGTTTATAAAACAAGACATTCCAAAGCAGATTAGATCATAAACGCCAGCAAAAGCTTAAGAAACAGAGCATCAACGTTGACCCAAACATGCTAGAAAATCTTGACTATGAAGACAGTGCAAAATTAAAAAAAGAAAAAAGTCCAAAATTCATTTAAAAAATAAAAATAAACAATGTCATTATCGCACACGAGCAGAAAAGAAAAAAATGATATGACTAAATATAGCGCAATGATAACACTAGCAAATTTTCACAATGAATCAAAAACACTAAAAATGCAGACGCAGTAGAAACATTGTATAATGTACCATGCCTTAGTTCGACGTGAGCTCGTTGGTGAAGTTAAATAAAAACAGAAAGAGTAAACATAGAGACGGACAGAACAGCACCTCTTTCAAAAGAGGTGCTGTTCTGTGCGTCCCTATGTTTATTCTTTCTGTTTTTATTTACCATGCCATTTGTGGATACATAACATGCAAGAGTGCGAAAATGCTGAAATAGTGTGTTCTCGTTGAAGCGGTAAAAACGGGTCAATGAAGAAGATTGAACAAAGCGATACAAAAATTGAAAAAGCATTCAAGATATACTGGCATATGATATATAAAAAAAGAGAAATGTGAAATAGCCCAAGAAATGAAATCTTTGTAGGTTAACCCTCATTTGAGTAAACACAGTATGTAAATATTTATTTAGCAAACCTAATGAACCCATTAGAGGCATTACATCTCCTTTAAATAACAAAACTATGGCATGTACAGCTGCAACGGAAAGAGAGTAGCACAAGCAGTGGCGGTCCCAGACATTACAGGTTTTAGGGGGGCAGAAATTGCTGCTTAAATAACAAAAAAAGAGACATGCACATTTTTTTGTGAATAAAGATTTTTTTTATTAGTCCCACTGTTTGCAAGTCGGAAATGCGCAACATGTAAATCTTTGCTCGCCAATATAGGCTCTAAAATAAAAAAAAATATTGGCTGTAAAATAAAAAAAATTTATAAAAAGCGATCGATTTGGGGGCGGTCACCCCCTTCGCCCCCCCCCTTAGGACCGCCACTGAGCACAAGTGACCGATAGCCGGAGCGGTAAAATGTGCCGAAACGCGGCGCTATTGTTCCCGAGTGCGCCGATAGCGAGAGTACCAGTCACGTTCAATATCTCAACGCGGGGGGTGGCCGGCAGGAAATTAAGGGATAAGCTAACTTTCAAAATGCGGGCCTTAAGACAGGCTGCTTTCTGTCGGCCACCCCTGCGTTGGCCGACATGGAACGTGACTGGCACTCTCGCTATCGGCAAGCTCGAGAACAACAGTGCCGCGCGTCGTGATTTTCCCGCTCCGGTCGTTGGTCACTTGTGTTACTCTTTTTCCATTGCAGCTGTACATATTACTTTGTGATCTTCAATTGAAATAAGCACTCTTCTGGCCATACCCTTGTAAATCACTATTGTGTGCTGCGCATTAAAGAAACTCGGAGAGAAACAACGCAACACTTTCTAGAGCGTTGATAACCGCAATAGAAACAAAGCCAGCTGTCTATCGACAGCAGCGCAGGAAATGCCCGGTTTAACTGCTGACAAAAGCAGAAGTCATCCTTTAATAAGAGGGCAAATTGAGATAAAACAGTGCCTAACCTGTCTGTGATCCTCATATTCCATGATCCCAATGTTCGGCCGTATTGTTGTAACTGAGGACAAAGAAACGTAAAAAGTTAATGTAAAACATTTCATAATAAAAAATAAAATAAAAGCTGAATAAAGAAGTGGGGAGATTGCTAACAACTCGACAATTCCCAGCTAATTGGACACAAAATGATCAACTGTAGAACGAAACTGAACCCATCTTTCTACAGAACTCAAAGCGGTTAATCTTGAAACAATTCAAATTGCAAACAGGGTGCTTCCAAGATTGCAATAGCCAAAACAAAAGGTAAAACAAACAACGAAAAAAAGATAGGACAGATGGACAGAACCAATTTCTGTTTTGAGTGTCTGTCCATTTTGCTTCCCTTCCTGTCATATTATTCTAGTTGGTTGGAACTTGCACCATCTCCCACATTTCCTAATACAATTGTGGTTCAGGCAAAGTGCATTTTCCATCAGTCGCATCCTTGTGTTCCCAATGCTGCATGCCATTTTTGGCATAATATGAACCTTGCCTTAGGGCAGTCAATGGAAGCCCCTTGCCTAAGCCAAAGTGAAAGAATTGAAGGAGTGGGTCACCTACAGGGGTAGTTGGCCACCTTAGGGGCTGCCCTTGAGAGCGCCCTCAGCAGCGTTGATTTGCCCGCATTAGGAAACCTATGTATAACAATGGGAAAAATAACGGTGTCAATCTCAGAATAGCATTCACCCGGTCTGAACATTCATCATTCCTGAATGAGCCAGAAGACGAAAAGACACTGAAAGCTAAAAAGTTTGGTAATTTTCAAAGAATGAAAATTTCTTGCTGTAAACCATTTACGGACAACACTCCTACTTGACGCTTCCAACGTTGGACAGTTGATCAAGGTTTGGGTGCAGCGCATGCCACCTTAAAGGGACACTGACACCCCCCAAAAATTTTTTTTTCATTTTTTGCCAGGCGCTTTATTATGGTGTCGGAGGACTACCCAATTAATATTTTGCAACAGAGTAGCGTATTTTTTTAATAAAGCCAAAAAACGCAACTGCGCGAAACCGAAACCGAAACGGAGAAGTGGAGAGGATAGCGGGAGTGGCGGAAGTCACGTGGCTACACCCGACCGTGCGCTTTTTTTTTCTCTTTTTTTCCCCCTCGGCGTAGCAGACGACATGCGGCGTTAGCGGGCACTGTTTGCGATTCTTTTGCAGTTATGTTTGTTCCGCTCGCTGTTCTGTACTCCAAGATGAGTTGTTTTGTACATTGAGGAGTTGGAGATGAGTAGCGAGTGCCCGTGGTTAATTTTCATGATCGGCTCCGAAAAGAATACACCCAAGATGTTGCGTGAAGAGCTGGCTCACACGTCCTGCGTCCGAAAAAAAAGTGGCATTGTGCGACAGAGTTTCCGAAATATCAACGGGATCGGGACCAATGGCTGGCTGCAATTCCTGTAGAACATTTACGGGCACCTCGGAAAGCGGACGCTACCTGATTTATATGCTCCTTGCATTTTGTGGAAAGTGATTACATTGAGTTCGCAGGTGTCAAAAGAAATCCCATCCCCATTTAATTCAGCGACGTTTCGTCCACAACATTTGTTTGTTAATTTTTGTTTGTTTCTTCAGTGATAATTGTAAAAAGAAAGAAATGTAAACATCAAAAAATGTCTGAAAAAAAAAAAAAAGTGCCATCACCGGGGATCGAACCCGGTCCTGCCGCATGTGAAGCGGACGTCGTTCCCACTGAGCTACGGGGGGATCACGTGATAGGGGGGATCTCTTTCCTAGTAATACTTCAGCCGGTAAATTGTAAGTTGGAAAGTTTGCTGCCGATTTTCCTCCAGCAAAAGCACTCCCGGGTCGAAGTCGGGAAGCACCACGTATTGGCGACATTCGCACCTAGTAAAGAAATCGTACGCGTGCATATTCAACTCGAAGTAGACGCGTCGTGCTTGAAGTTTGCGCGAGCGATGTCTTCAGCCACGAGAAGGGAGCGACGGCTCGGCGACGTCTTCGTGCAAGTCGGCTTGGTGGTCGGGCGTGTCGTACGGGATGAATACCAATTCTTTTGATCAGTCCCAAATTTCTCTTTTAAAGGCAGACAGAATTCGCCGGTACCGCGAACGACAGTTCTGAAGTAGAGGTCCCGCCCCTTCGTCCGCTGCCATCGCCGTCCCCGCGAGTCCCACGATACGCGAAACGACGCACGCACAGAATGCTTCCGGTTCTCTGTGGAACTTTTTTTTCAATCAACGTATTTGCAGCTTTTTAGAAGCCACAAAAAATGGGTTTCATCTTTTTTTCTATTTTTAATATTGAGTGTGTGCCTTCAGTGACCAACGACTTTCATTAAATTTGGTGGTCGCATCGATACCTTTGAAAACGGCCCGTGACCACGGAAAAGAGAGTGAGCGAGACTCGAACCGGCCAGTTCTTGATCGGCGGTTTTCGGGCGGAAAGAAACCGAATTTCGAGTCGCAAATTGTGTTTTGGGTAGTTGGGCTCTCATATGTCATGTACAACTAAAAACCTCGGCGAGCATAAACACCCTGTCAGTGTCCCTTTAATCACACAGAAAATCTGAACCCCATAGAAGGAAACTACAAGTAGTATCTAAAAGTAACTGCAAAAGCCTTATGCTACACATACACTGTGAAGCTTCCACTAAAGGCTACTTACCTAAGTGCTTTAGAGATAAGTATATGAGACGGAGACTCCCTCAAAGACTCTGTTGTGGCTGCCCCGCTTTCACCCTACCTTTATCTCGTGGTTAAGTTGATTACCGAAGGAGAGCTAGCATACCTGGGGCGAGAAATTTTAGGAATCGCAATCAGAGTGTCTACGCATACCATAAATTGCGGAGGAAACATCCCCGACCTTTCCCCAGTAATATCCTGAAACATTTTGAAGAGGAAACGAGTGTCTCGGAACCTGAAGCAGCAAGCCAACTTACCCTACAAATCCAACATCTGCAATCAGCTTTTTAGGTTGAGGGTGATGACATCCTGTCTGCCCCTTGGTTCCCTTGGAAGTCAGTTGTGGGGTTGCCACCCTTCCCACCCTTGACCGCCAGCACCTTGTCTCCAGGCTTTATTAGATCCCCTAAAACAGCAATTGCATGACTGTCTTTTCGGGCTATCCACAAAGCCCAGTAGAAATTAATAATAATAATAATCTTTACTAATCATGATCAACAATACAAAACGTCAGGTCTGCCAAAGCCAGAGTAAGGCTTGTGTGGTGCGACCTGGCAGTGAAAGCACGTTCTTCACAATAACTAAATACAAAGATCAATAACTGGCGCTCACATTTTTTAATGTTTATTTCTGTCATTAAACAATCTTTCCATAATTTTGGTTTTAGGTGACGACTTGATTTAGAAGGAAATCTATAGAATACCGTAACACGTTGAATATTCTCGGCCATTAAATGCCCTAATGCTTTCTCCATTGGCAAGGAGATCAAACTATAGGGGGCACTCTGACCCGTTTGTTGTCCCCACACCTCGGTGTTTACCCAACACAAGGCCTGTGCACATGCCCACAGGCCTTGTGGGCATGTTCATGTCATCTTCTTCAATAGAGCGCGGGGCACAGTGTAATGTAAAAATACTAACAATAAACGAAGTGACGTTAAGTGCCGGATCTCTCCCGAAAGCAGTCGTCAGAGAATGCGAGCTTGACCCACTTCTGCTTTTGTGCTGAGCTGGGCACCGTGCATGCTGCATTGTTCATGCAGGCCGGAGTGGTAACAAAAGAGCCCCTCCTCCCCCTCAGGCGACCGGAGAACACGAACTCCAGCCGAACGCTGACGCCGCGTTCGGTTAAGTCAGCCGAGCGCTGAGTCATTGTATTTGTTGTCCCCATCTGTGTAGTTCTAAAGTTAATTGCTTGGGGCACCACGGTCTGATCTCCTCCCCAATAGCAACTATTTATTCATGGAACTTCAGAGCGAGTTTACATACACCTTGATGTATATGTGGTGAAATTCTTCAAATTGTGAAATCACTGTCACCAAAAGTGGTGCTGAACTATAGTTTGTAGAAAGAGTGAATAAAAAATGAAAGCCGTTTACAACTCCCTGTAACGCCGAACTAGAGCGCAGCTCTTGAGGAGGAGGAGGGAAGGGTACTGAAGGGAGGGTAAACTCCTCCTCCCTCCTCCTCAACTCCTCATTCTACCAAATACTCCTCCTGCCTCCTCCCAGCCTCCTCCTCCCTCCTCCTCCCCTTCCTCCTCCCTCCCCTCCTCCTTTCTCCTCCCCTTCCTCCTCCTTCCTCCTCCTCTCCCTCCTCCTTTCCGCGCGGTGCATTATGGGATATTTCCCATGATGCACTGCGCGGTAACAACGACGCCGCTTAAGCTGGAAACGGGCGCCTAAGAGCTGCGCTCTAAAACAAAGTAGCTGAGCGAAGAGAACAGGTTGTCACTAGATCACATTGATAAATAGTAGGACACACTTTTAAACATCCCCCTCAAAACACTATCGATTCGAGCGTGCCGTGCAAAAAACAATTAAAAATAAAGTAATGCCTTAAAATGTACACAGAGAGATGCAGAGCAGATCTCTCCAGTGTACCTCTTTGTTCTGTAGGACCTCTTGCAGAACTCTAAAATACAGGCTGTATGAAGCAGCCCATTTGAAGCGTGTCAAGGGCGACTGCATTATTGTACTCCGTTTCATGAAAACTTGGCTAACTGTGGAGGCTACGGCCCGCGACCCAATAAGAGTGTCGCAGCGAGGCACGTGACAGCACGTCACGAGAGCGTGTGCCATTGCGCCAAATGCAAGGCCAGAAGAAACCGGCTTCTATCTGCTGGCTAAGAATCGTCTGCTGCGAAACCAGCCAACTTCGAATGAACGTCCACCGCCACAATAATACCGTCCGCTAGAGTAGCAAGCTCTTCGGGAACAGTTCATTAAACAACCACACGCTCAATTTACCCACAAATCTGTGGCGGGTGCTAATGCCAGGGCAATGTTTTGAGAGGAAGCGGTCGATTACATGGGTGCGATTGCCAACGGCCACGGCGCAAAGAGCAAAAAAATCGGGTGTGGATACGGGTGTGACGTCCCGTTTTTTGGTTTAAATATAATTGAAATGAATAAATTTGTAAATAATTATTCCTTATTTTTATATATTCTCTATAGAGATGGAATCGCGCGAGTTCATTTATCGTTAAAAAGAAAAGGGAGCATGGACCTCCTTTTGTCGCGGAGGGCACTGTAGCTGTGGCGGTAATGAGTCCTCTGTGGCCTCAACCACGAGGTGTTATATACGCGCCATGCTCCGACGCTCTTGTTGGGTCATGGGGGTCACAGCCTCCACAGTTTGCCAAGTTATCGTGAAACAGAGTATAGCCCTCAACAAGCAGATAGAGCAGAGATCTCTGCACTATTATTTGTACAAACAACAGTTGTCTACATCAGGCCCATTCAAAACCACAAGGCAATTGTTTTTTACCTCTGTATGTTTTTATTTGGGAGGTTTTAACATTGTCCTCTTTACTGCCTTCTCTGGATACTTTCCACACTTCTGACTGCTTGTGCTCATATAAAATCTCCAACTTTCAACATCTCTCCTCACCAGTTTTTATCATAGTAACTGAGTAGCGACATGTACAGAGATATGTAGAGAATATCATTGACAAGTCGAGGTTTGGAGTGTCGAGCAAAAGAACTTTTCGATAAAGAAATATACGGCACACCTCGTGTAATCACTTGAGACACTGTAAAGGAATCCGATATTGACCCGAATGTAATATGAGGGCCAGCATCGCAGCACTCAAGAAAAGCCCGACAGAGATAATGCCTGCAAAGAATCGTTGCTCGAAACCTTTAATTGCCAAGCTTTGCATATGCCTCATCTTGCTGTCACTCTTTTAGCCAGTTCCCTGTTAGCTCAATCACTCTGAGCCTCTGCCTGTCTCAAAGGAAGCAGTGATGCACACATACTGTTATGCTCCCATCTGTGTTCAGAACATGTCCCTCATGACATTCATTCCATATAGCTTTTACTTTTTCCTCGGGACTCTAACAATACAAAATGCCCGTCCTGGTTTATAATGAGGGACCAGCATTCAGCCCATGTGGTGCCAAAAGAAACTTTGCATGCCACATTCAGGATTTTTAGTATGCATTATAGAAGTAGGAAGCGACAACAGCTACAGTAATCACTGTCAGGTAACTGTGAGATATCTGACTGTTTTAAAAGTAGCCAGTCAATTTATGAATGGAACTCGCAAATTTAATTTCATTCCAGCTTGTCATGAAGCTAGTACAAACAATGTGTACATACCACTAAGCATTGAATGTGTGGAAGAGTGGGTGATAGAGCCCATACTTAACAAGTTTTAGTGACTATTGCCCAAAATAGACTTCGTCATTCCTAGGCTTTGCTGCTATAGATAGTACCGTAATTACCCGATTCTAACGCGCACCTTTTTTCCGGAAAAATAGGCCAAAAAATCGCATGCGCGTTAGAATCGGATACGAAACCGAAACTGTCAAAACAGCGGAAATTTCGTTCCACCCATTGCCATCGCCATTTCAAGATGGCGCCGAAGCTTTTGCCATCTTTCCTCCGTGCTTTTAGCAACCATTTTGTTCCTTCGTTGTTCCTTCTGCGTTCACGCAAGTCGTCCCACTTGCGCGCTTACTTGCGCGCAATGGCAGCAGCGGCAACGAAGGTCCGCCGCTTCCACTATGAAGCCGGCGACTATGAAGCCGTTCACGACGAGCGGTCGGCTGAAGCGTGCGCCTCTCGAGACGCTCGCGGGATGGGCGCGCGAGGCGTGGGCCACGATCCCTTTGGTCATGGTTGAACGCTCGTTTAAGAAGTGTGGCATAGCGAACGCGCTTGACGGCACTGAGGACGACATGTTGTGGTCAGCGGAGAGCGACAAAGAGCTCTCGGAGAGCGACGAGGAGGGAGATGAGTGACTACTTCGGTAAATAAATCGCCTGTTTCTCTCGCGTTCGTTGTTCTTGATCACGAAGTTCCGTGCGCGTTACAATCGGAGGTGAAAGTTTTTCTGGTTTGTTGGCCTGGAAAAACGGGTGCGCGTTAGAATCGGGGCGCGTTAGAATCGGGTAATTACGGTACTCCCTTTGTCAGGCCTTCCGCAAATGCTAGTGAAGTATTCATACAGTGTGACGCTGCTTGCACAGGACAATGAGTGAGACGGGTGGCTCACCGATGAGATGTCCGAAGCTATTGTAGACAGACACCCCCAATGGTACATTTACCACCACGTTATGGCCATCAGGTCCCAGGATCTGGGTCGACCTGGAAATGGCGACCGAAAATTGTAAAGGAGACCGACATACTTGGGTAAAGCTAATCGTGGAACTCCTAGTAGAGGCAAAAAGTTGCTTTGATCAAAATGACTGAGTAACCTGTCAATGACCAGGACCTGCGATACATTTGCCTCCTAGATGCCGACATGCAGGGTGGAGAATAAAATTAAGATGATTTAAGTTGTGAATAAAATCATGCATGTTTTACTTTGATGATTTAAACCAAAGTTTTCCCAAGCAAATAATCTAGAAAAGATTTTTTTATTATTTATTGTTTGTTATCATTTCAAGCTTTTTGTGGGTACTTGCTCGGTATTTAAATCAAACCAACTTATTTGGTTTGCGATGCGTCACTTTGGCTGACCGTGACATATATTCATAGTGCATTTGTTTGATTTTGCACTGCTGAACTGTAGGGGTGCAGAGGCCTGTCAGGCACTTGCCTTTATCTCTACCCCCCATGCGTAAAAAATCCACAGGAAACAAATTAAAAAGAAAGAGAGAATCACCTGAGCAAGAAAACTTTGGCCTACTACAGAACACAAGCAAAAGGCGATGAACTTTTGAAGCAAATCAAAAACAGTTCTGTTTTTTCTACCTTTCACTGTGTTGGTCAGTTCATAATGCCCTATTGCAAGCCAAATTATAATGCAAAATAAAAAGTAAATCGTCCTTCCTGTTCCTAGCATGGCAGGGCTGCAACAGAGAGCAGTTTATTAGAACTGATTCTTTAAGTTTACACTAATTATTTCTTCCACGTATTGTTTTCAGTGACACTGATTCTAAAAACAATAATTAAAAAATCATGATTTTTTTTTTTAGCTTGGCGACATGTTCAAGCGACATTTTCTCAAGCACAGTTCTATAACTGAGTTGTAATAGACACATTGGGGGCAACAATGTTCAAGTCATCACCAATTCAGATTCATTGGGACATCACAAAATATGCAAGGTCAATGTAAAAAAAAAAATAGAGCAGAAAGAATAGAGTATGTGCATGTATGCCTGTGTACAGATCTGTTCAAAACTTTGTAAACATAAAACTGGGTAAAACTGCGAGGGCTTTATCAAACCACCTCCTTATTTGGGACAATCTCAGAGAAAGCACTGCTGGAACTAAAACACAAAACACAAAGAGGATGCCGTTTAAAGTATGTCGGCCCCAATGTGCGTCCATATCTCAGTGTCAGCGATGTGCCGCTGGCCAACATTCGGCCCGTGAAAACACTGTATCGTGTTCGACCCCCATAAAGTGTTTCTCAGTGAAAATCAATGAGATACTGTGTCAATGTTGCCTTTACCCATGCCAGACATCAACCCATTTCATTTCAAGTTTGTTATTTAAGAAACTATCTCGCATACTGTATTTTCCAGTGCACAAGTCACAGCTGGTCTTTTCCCCAAGGTTTCCTCGCTGCATCTTGTACAGCAGTGTGACTTACATGCATTTTTTTCTTTACAAGTATGGACCTTAACAGTGCAAGATCTAGACCGCATCGACATTCACGACAGAGGGACAAAAGCACAGCACCCGCCGATGGCCTGCTCTTCTAACAGCATGTTAGCGGGTCTATACTCTGTCTCACCTTATGTCAAGCCGCAGCGGACGCTGCGAGCCATCCCAGCCAATCCAGCTCTGTGAACGTAGCACGTGACCACGCTTTCCGCACATCACAACGCTTCGTTCAGAAGGTCACGGGAAACTTACACCGCCTTGGATTGGCTCCGATGGCTCGTAGCATCCACTGTAGCCGGACAAAGGTGAGACAGAGTATAGATCCGTCCAACGTTGCCTTCGAGTACCGCGGATAGCCTTTCCGTCATAATCCACACCCAGCAATCTGGTGGCTGCCTGCAAAAACGACGGCTGGCACATCGAAACAAATTTGCTGCGGGAGGGTCTGTATTCCTCATTCGATTCGTTGGCAAAAACATCTAAAATGGCTTCTGCTTATGCATACGTCACAATCACGAAACATTTGTGCCGGCTTATCAATGAAGTTTCACTGTGATGACCCTACGAAGAAGCGTAACTTATGTACCAACTTTTTTTGTAAAAAAGAGTCGCTTATAGATTAGAATGGTCTCGAACTCGTTTGAGTGTGGGGGCCATATAGCCCACCCTTGAAAGGATGAGAGGGGAAGGGGGCAAAATTTTGCTATTTTGGGACAAAAGTATAAACAAACAAATCGCTGTGGTGTTTCACGTTGCAAAACAGCTGACTGTCCCAACACCCCAAGAATTTTCTAGACAAGGAACCTTGTGCTGTCTGCTTTTTGTGAACTCACGGTTTTGCGTCTTTAGCTTTCATTTGCATGTACGACTACTTTGGGCCCCCACATGATGTTATAAGAAGATGTAAAATACCGCCACACCACAGCACTGGCAGTTTTTAATAGAATGAGAGCAAGCACACCGCCGTTGCCTTGTTAAACAATTCACTAGGCTCAGCAGGTATATACAAATTTCTCTTCATGTGACTGTTTCTACTTTCCTAGCAATTTTTATAGCAGCATAACAATAAAAAAAATATTTTTAAGCTTTTGTTTGGCAGCTAGAAGCTCGAGGTCATAGCTTTATCTTTCGAAGTTTCTTCTGATCAAGAGTTTGTGCAGCCAGGGTGCCTCCTTGGGTGAAGAGCTCGCACTTGCCCTAGTAGTGATATTGTCATTCCGGTTGATATAGAAAAGAAAATAATGAGAAGACAATATTTAGACGCAATACCTCCGTCCAGAAGATATGCAGATCAGTGCAAAATGCGTGAACATGTTACAGAAGCAGAGTTTCTATTTGAGCGGAAATAAAATGACGACATAAAGCTATTAATCATGGCGCATGTTGCACCTGCAGCATATGAAAGGGAGCTCGCAGCTGCGGGATGCTTGCGAGTCGCTTCCCAAAGTGTTGCGGGCCGCGGTGTTTGAGACCCCTGTTATACACCAACACGCTGTTTACAAACAAGCCCGCGTTTGCCTACAGCCCACACCAGGTGTGGGCACTGCACGTGCGCAGATTCTGTCTGTGAGAGGAAGTGTCTGCGAATGCGCAGTGCCCACAGCAGTGCCACCGCAGCTGCACGACGTCACAGCCACGCGTTGGTCCATAGAGAAGTCCAGCTAACAGGGACACTGACACCCCCCCAAATTTTTTTTAAAATTATTTTGCCAGGCATTTTATTATGGTGTCTGAGGATTGCCCAATTAATATTTTGCAACAGAGTAGCGTATATTTTTAATAAAGCCAAAAGACGCAACTGCTTGAAACCAAAACCGAAACCCGCGGCACGGAGGTTGGAGAAGTGGAGAGGAGAGTGAAGCCGTGTTTTAAAATTTACTCGATCTTACTGCAGGGTAAGGGTTTTGTACCTTCAGCGTTCCAAAACCTACCCACGTCCAGCGCTTTTCAATCTGTGTTGTCGCGTGACACGACCCAGCTGGAGTAACTCGGATCCATTTTGGGTGAGATTTGGAACACAGCCTGAGTGGCGGAAATCACGTAGCTACACCCGACCGTGCGTTTTTTTCTTTTCTTTTCTTTGCGTAGCGAGACGACATGCGTGGTGGCGTAGCGGGAACTGTTTGCCGTGCGATTCTTTTGCAGTTATGTTTGTTCCGCTCGCTGTTCTGTACTTCAAGATGAGTTGTTTTGTACATTGAGGAGTTGGAGATGAGTAGTGAGTGCCCGTGGTGAATTTCCGTGATCGGCTCCGAAAAGAATACACCCAAGATGTTGCGTGAAGAGCTGGCTCACATGTCCTGCGTCCGAAAAAAGTGGCATTGTGCGACAGAGTTTCCGAAAGATCAACGGGATCGGGACCAATGGCTGGCTGCAATTCCTGTAGAACATTTACGGGCACCTCGGAAAGCGGACGCTACCTGATTTATATGCTCCTTGCATTTTGTGGAAAGTGATTACATTGAGTTCGCAGGTGTCAAAAAGGAAATCCCATACCATTTAGTTCAGCGACGTTTCGTCCACAACATTTGTTTGTTATTTTTTTGTTTGTTTCTTCAGTGATAATTGTAAAAAAAAAATGTAAACATCGCAAAATGTTTGAAAAAAAAAGAAAAGTACGCTTTCACTGGGGATTGAACCCGGTCCTGCCGCGTGTGAAGCGGACGTCTTTCCACTGAGCTACTGGGGGAACTCTTTCCTCAGTAATAATGCAGCCGGTAAACTGTAAGTTGGAAAGTTTGCTGCCGATTTTCCTCCAGCAAAAGCACTCCCGGGTCGAAGTCGGGAAGCACCACGCATTGGCGACATTCGCACCTAGTAAAGAAATCGTACGCGTGCATATTCAACTCGAAGTACACACTTCGTGCTTGACGTTTGCGCGAGCGATGTCTTCAGCCACGAGAAGGGAGCGACGGCTCGGCGACGTCTTCGTGCAAATCGGCTTGGTGGTCGGGCGTGTCGTACGGGATGAATACCAACTCTTTTGATCAGTCCCAAATTTCTCTTTTAAAGGCAGACAGAATTCGCCGGTACCGCGAACGACAGTTCTGAAGTAGAGGTCCCACGCCCGTCGTCCGCTGCCATCGCCGTCCCCGCGAGTCCCACGATACGCGAAACGACGCACGCACAGAATGCTTCCGGTTCTCTGTGGAACTTTTTTTTTTCAATCAACGTATTTGCAGCTTTTTAGAAGCCACAAAAAATGGGTTTCATATTTTTTTCTATTTTTAATATTGAGTGTGTGCCTTCAGTGACCAACGACTTTGATTAAATTTGGTGGTCGCGTCGAAACCTTAGAAAACGGCCCGTGACCACGGAAAAGAGAGTGAGCGAGACTCGAACCGGCCAGTTCTTGATCGGCGGTTTTCGGGCGGAAAGAAACCGAATTTCGAGCCGCAAATTGTGTTCTGGGTAGTTGGGCTCTCATATGTCATGTACAACTAAAAACCTCGGCGAGCATAAATACCCTGTCAGTGTCCCTTTAAGGCCTGTTCCTATGATGCATCTTTTTGGTGAGTCTAGTGTCGCAAAACTAAGTTTCAGGAAACAGATACACCGGTTTCAACGAAGCGAGAAAAGATGCATGCATCCAAAACGATGTGCGCGCTCCTCGCTCTTAAAGTGAAATTTTGCTGAAATTTCATTGAGGCCTGTCAATCACCCGAGCAAAACGCGGACACTGCCAATAGGTGCTTGACATTGCAGCGACGTCTTTTCTTTGAGGCGGAGTGAGCTTTTGAAGTAGCTCAGTTTTGGGCGATTCCGCATCGAGCCCAAGTCAGAAAAAGAGAACAAACGTGGTGGTGAGCGACGAGCAGAGAAGCCGGTGCGTACGGGCACCTATGTGTTGGCAGTACGAGATGTTGGGGCGATGGCAGTTGGTGGTGGGGGGCGAGCATGCCTCCGCCCCCTCCCCCATATTGTTTCTATTATTTTACAGCATCAGCTGTACTGAGGCTTGTTGTATGGCCAAGTGTCAGGTTTGCAAAATGAAACGCAAGTTTGTCGCAGGTAACTTTGGCGCTGGGAAAGGGCAAGTACAGCAGTGATACCCTCGCCCTCTCGCTAATAGTCGCGATTGAGGCGCAGTGCATTGGGCCAATCGCGATTGCATTGGGAATAATGTGATTGCCCCCCTCCACCTGCTCTTCTCGCCGGTCGCCCGTTTCCTAGGGCGCTCTAAGCCTTGCATGCAAGGGCGGGGTGGCCAAGCATACACCGGAACGAGCAGCGGCTGCTCAACGAGTGTAAACAGTGCCTGTGAGGGAGAATTTGTCGATATGTAGGTGTCAACAGTCTCACCTTGGGTGTTAGGGTAGAAGGCATTCAACGTCAAGATCATGCTTTGCGTGAATGTGAAGTGGCACATAGAAGATATTGCTACCGAGCAAAGAATGGACGTGCTGGTGGGATCGAGCAATTTCTGCAGTGTGTTTGCGAGAATGTGTTTGGTGTTAGATGTTCTATGTGTAATCGGTTTGCGGTTTACTTTAGACCTGGTGTCTTTGCTGGTGGCTTGCCATGAAATTCTTCAGTCGTCAGTACTCGGACAGTGACCCGATTAGTTTACAGGAAATGTGCTACGTGCCTATGCAACGTCTGTGTGTACGTACAGGAAACACATAGCACACACGTAACAATCACAACACAACGGAAAAAAAAAAAAGTTACATTATTACACGATGCAACATTCCCGAAATTTTCACTCAATCAAGAAGTAAGATCATTGACATGTCACACCAGCTGACGCTGTCCATTCGCACCAAATCGCGTGATCGTCCGCACAATTTTTTTGGAAGAGAAATTGCCCATTTTGCACCCCTGTCCCGACGCCACTGCCGGCACTGCATATAAACGTGATGACTGGGGATAACTGATCTTCGGCGAGTGCAGACGTATGCAAATCGCTTCGAGATCAAGTGCCTGTTCCTTGTTGTTTGCGATCTTTCCTGGTTTAGCAGGCGAAGTAACTCAAGTGAGCTAAATCAAACTAAGTTTATTGAGTGATATTAATAAAGCTAAGACTGTCTCTTTTCACTGTGCATACTTCATATCATTTGTCCCCAAAAACTTGATATGCCCGGTACAGACGACAAGGTTTGGCAAAATACTTGCAAGTCAATGTCGTTAGAATTTGCGTGCATAAACTTCGATGTGTGAATAAGCGATTATGCTGAAATCTTGGTTTCGCAAAACTATAAGCATTGAAAGAATGCACCGTGAATAAGCTTTTACCTAATGCTGCAACTCATAGACAGGAAAATATGCCACCCTGTCCCAGAAGACAACAGCGTAAGCTGATACCCTACTAAGCTGCTCCCAACGACATGCACAGCTTTTGTACATTATCCAGTGGAGCAGGGGCAAGCGACGACAAGGAGGGCAAGACGACTAAATGGGACGTGATCAGAAGACGTCAATGACTACTCACTTGCTGTTCCCTCCATGACCGGCCTTGATAGTCTTGTCCGGATACTTGAGTGATGATGTCCTTGAGCTCCACCTTGTCCTTGGCCTGCACGTAGACGCTGCCCCTTCCCCGCCCACACCTCCGAACCGGGGAAGTCCAGTGCCGCCGTTGCCACCCCGGACGTTCAGCCGTAAGCTTGTCCAAGAACCGTTTTGTGCTGCTTATCTGAAAGAGCCCGACATCTGATGTTCCTAAGTCCCTTCTGGTTGATGGTGGTTAAACATTTATTGATGAAAGGGTTATGTTAAGGCCTCTTGATAAATCATCATCTTTCACTCACTATCATCTCACTCCCTTGTATAATGCCCCCTGGGCCTTCAAGAAATAATAAATGATGATGAAAATGATGATCTAGCCTTGATGGGGATAGGGAAATGGGTGGTTTACACACTCGTGCCATCTATGGGGTGATCCTGGAACAATTTCCTATCTGCATATATTGCATGCATATTTTTTTCACCTTTTAACTGAAATAATTTTGACAACTTAGAAGAGACGATGTTACAGGCGCAGCTGAAGCTTTGGTTGCACTAGTGATTGCAAATTATAATTTCCCACCATGCATAAACATGTAATTCAAGGTGAGCTTTTCTATGGGGCTGTCAAGACGAGTGTGCTTTTCTTCGGACACCGGGATTCCTTGAATTAATCACTCTTGGACACTGACGTCGGAATGCCTGACATCACTGTGTTTTAAAAGAAAGAAAACAAGTTTTCGCTAGTTTTCATTCACTCCAAAACAATTATTCTTTTGAAGAGACAACAAAAAAAAATATTAGAAATCTGTATGGATAACGGAAACTCGTACGCTTTCGCATACTATCTACGGTGTCATACAATCTACGGTCTAAAAAGTTAAATTAAGTAACGTATCCCTTACCCGAACTACACAACAACGTATATGAGTAAGTACCACCATTCTGGAGAATACAATACGGACGACAAACGATAACTTCAGGACATTTGCGACATCAGTACGCTCTTGTTTACATCGCAAACGCACGAGTCGGACATGCGGACGCACACACACCACACACACCACACACACTGTGGAGTCTGGACTGACGCAATTTGAAGAAGACTTTTCGCTTTATAGGTGCCTCTGTAAGCGTGTCGGTATTAAGAAAATTTGTTTTTAATTTATATTGTTAACTAGATCTTATTTATTTAATGTAATCAAATTATGCCTTTGCATTTTTGAAGCAAACAAGTACAAGTAAACACAAAAATGTTTATAAAAGTAGTTAGTGATGGCTAAGCCTAGATTTCTCGTTGTCTTTATCGCCAGAGTTGGTAAATGTTTTGTTTGTCCGTTGTATGTTGCAGAAATAAAGCGAATATAATGTACGCATATGTCTACAGGTGTTTCAAGGGTGTAAAGCGTCGAAAGGAAAATAATACATAGTAAACACGTTTTAAAGGTTGTAGAGGAAATAAAAGGCGCTAGAAAGCGCAAGCTACCACCACTACAGAGGGGTAGTGGCATTGTCATTTCTCTATTCATTTAGCTCTCATCAACGTCATGTTGTTTTTGTTTCGGTGGTCTCGGTGGGCTGCCAGTAGGGGTGGCTACAGCTGAAGGCTACGACGGGACGATGTGCGCTTTTAAACATCATTAGCTAGCATGTAGCAACTCTACAAATTCTGCTTAAAGTTCTTGAAGACGACAAACAAAAAAATTCACCTCATTCCGGTACAGAATCCGCTACATGGACGTAAGTATAATGGCAGGTTTGTTGTCGTCTCGTGATCACTCCGAGCCGTGTCCTCGATACGGAATATTAAATTGAAGAGCCGGAACGCGTTTTTCGAGCTCGTTGTTTCAGAGTTTCCTCGTTCGCGGCGTGAACGAGTGTCGTACCGCTGCGCTTTCCTGAACCTGATCTTTCCGGCGCACGTCAAAGATATCTCGGGTGAGTCGTCGCACCGCACAAGCCAGATCAAGTTGATGCGCCATCTCAGTCCGTCAAGACGTCAAGAACAAACAACAGACCCAACTTATTCTCAAAAGCAGGCTTAGCTCGCGCAGCAAAAATATCGTTGCCACGAAGCAATGCCTCATTCGAGGAGGCATTGCACGAAGTCATGAAGTCGCCAGTGGCACAAAATACGCACATAATAAGCCGAGTAGTCGTGTCAGTTTCGTCGCGTTCTGTTCTGTGACACGGCATGCGTACGTCCGATCGGGAATTTATTTATTAAGCAACAACCCAAAATACAGAAGGTTAGGGCGCAAACGAGCTGGTGATGGTTGAAAATTATTGACCAAAACACCGAGACTGGAACGGGAAAGGACTTTCTGTTTGTCCGTCCCTTCTTGTCCCAATCTCGGTGTTTTTTTTAGTCAACGATGTTCAACTCCAAAATACGTAGTTCTCGCACGCATCAATTAACTTGTCCACTCTACGGTTTACCCTTTGAGTATAAAGACCAATTGCGCAATTGTAACCGGTTGTCTCTGCTTTCCTCTTGGCTCGTTGACGACTATTATGAGAGATGAACAGGAGGGGTCGACGGAAACGACGGTGGCTTAGCATAGGTTAGCGATCGCTAGTCGCAGTTCGTGACGTTCCACTAGGAAGTGCGGAGAGAGAAACCTCCTCCTCTTGCCCCGAGCGTCGTCTGCTCCGCCGAGTGGGCTGTACCTAACACCCGGCTGGCGTTCAAACTCTGTTTAAAATCGCGTCCTTTTGGTAATTTCAAGCGCAGATGCGCGGATTTTAATTTGAAAGTTATCGTGTAATGCTATGCTCGATAGAAAGACTAACCGAGTCTAACTAAAATGTTACCTGCGTGCAAAAAAAAAAAAAAAAGGAAACACTGTATTGAGTGGTTGGTTGCTCCGGCAAAAAGTAAATCCGGTTGCTGTACGTTGCTATTTGACTATACGAAGTTCGTACTGGTGTGGGCCTTTAGCGACAATGAGTGGAAGTCTGGAATAATAAATAAAAACATGCTCTCCTGGCACAATAGACGCAGTGGTTGGTTGAGGTGCCGGCTGACTCCACTGCTATTGAACTAACGGAACAAAGATGCGCTAGTTGATCATTTACTGAAATAAAACAACAGAGCGCTAAAGGCTGATTTTGGAGTAGCCATAAATATTCTAAGAACGCGAAACACTTCACAACGGCAGCCACGAGCGAGAGTTCGATGTTCGCTACAGCCCGCCGATACAGCCCACAGATGGAGAATGGCAACCTCCTGGTTTGTCGTCTGCTAGCAGAGTCTGGCGCGTGCCCTCTCTCTTGTTTTACCCCGCCGAACCTGCTGAACTTCCCAGATGTGTGGAGAGGGCGCTGCGGTCTAACAAAATGGTGCCGCCCTGAGAGCGCTAAATGGAATGGTCTATAGTCAGGAGAAGCTCCTCCCACAAGCGTGATGTGCCCGTTTCAAATCCCTCCGCAGTTGAAATAAGAGTTCACTGGAAACGCTCCTTGTTCCGCTTCAATGGATAGATATTGGCTACAGAGTGATGCCAACTTGTCTCCGATCCCACTTTTTAAGAAAGCAACCTTTGTATTCATCAGAGGGGGAACCGAGCCCCTGAAAGCAGCCTTTGTATCCATCGGAGGGGGATCCTAATCCCCGAAAGTCGTATTTGTTTCCATCGAAGGGGTAAAACTCTAATCTCCCTCTCGTGGCTTCCACAATGCAAAGTCAAAGTCGAAAGATCAAGCAAATATGTACAGAAAGGCAAGACACTCCTCGCGCGTTGGCCGCGACGTCACGGAAACGATGGGACGCTGTTGGGTGCGGAAGTGGTGGAGGGATGTATGATTCCCTTTGGGGGGCATTTGCCGCTACCTTCTTAAGATCCCAGGCAGAAAATTTTCAACTGGGACCAGTTGGTCCCGAGTTGTAACCGAGTTTATGGAACAATTCCCAGTAGCAACTGGTCCCAGTTGGAGTTGTCCAACTGGTCCCAACTGGAATTGGTCCTACTTACAACTGGTCCCAGTTGGAGAACTGGTCCCAGTTGGAGCTGGTCCCAGCTACCTCTGGTGCCAACTCCAGCGACAATGAAACACGGCACAAAATGGAAGGTTGACAAGTCTTTATTGTCAAAAACTTGGAGAATAAAACTAAATAATAGGTTCGGTGACGCACACGCTCTGGGTTTAGCCACTTGCTTGCGACGACTGAGTCGCTTTTTTAGAGGTAGTATTCGTGAGATGAAGGAAGATCGGCTGGTGGCGTCTTTAGTGAAGACGTCCTCAGCTTCTCTCCCCATCGCGTGAAGATAGGTGCTCACCCTTGTTCCCGCCTTGTGCAGCTGAAGTCCAGACAGGATGCGGTAGCGCTCCCACCTTGCAATCCAACATTTCCAATTGCCTCTGTCACAACAGTCGAACATTTTCGAGAGATACCTCCCGCCATTTTCGCCATTGTGCTCTCCGCGGCGGTTTCTCTTCCGTTCGGTCTTTCCTGGGTGTCCTCCGATCGCTGAACCGCATCTTTCCATCCTCGAAGTTCACCGCTGCCGCCATGGTGTGTGTGACAGTTGGGTCCAAAGAAGCGCAGCTGTGGTTTTGACATTTTCATAACGACGCCTAACTTCGGTGACGGCGACCCTTCTCTACTGCGCCAGCTGTCGTGTTGCCGTCGTCGTCCGTCCGACTCCGACGTCGCATAGGCAGCGCCATCTGTCGACAGCGTGTACCACTAATCCGCACTTGCGTGCCACTGCAGTCGGCTTGCCCTGATCGGCCAAAAAGATAAATTTAGTTATTAAAAAGAAAAAAATAAATACTGTAGGTATTTAAATAAATGCTTTAATACATTTTAATAATGCACTAAATTTCATTAGGTAAACACATTTATATGTCACTAATTATATTTTCCAATTAAAAGAAATTATTTAGTACCTTAATTATGTACCTATTAATTAAAAATTTCCTATTTGTACAAATCTAAAGATGTAAGTGTTTTTAGTTTACTTCATTAGCAAAGGTCAATACATCCCCAACTTGTCAAAATTGTTGCCCCGTGTGAACTGGGAGCAGGAAAACCATTTGAAGTCTGGGAATCGCTCCAACCAGTTACTTCCCTACTGGTCCCAGTTCACTCCATTCCCAACTGGAAGTCAAACCAGTTGACTCCCTACTGGGAATGGTTCAAACCAGCTGTGAACCCTCAGCTGGTCCCAGTTGGACTCCTATTGGTCCCAGTTGATTCTCAGTTGGGACCAGTTAGTCCCAGTTGATTCCCAGTTGGGACCAGTTAGTCCCAGTTGAAACCAGTTGAGGTGCTAACTGGTCCCAGTCAGAAATTTTCGCCTGGGATGTAACACTATAGAATGCTGATTGAAGGCTCCTCCTCTTTTGGTGCAGGAAATGAATCGGGCAGCGAGGAGGCGGCCCGGAACGAGAAGAAACGGCTCTACATCTCCGAGTCAGAGAAGACTTTTCGTATGACGAAAACCGTCCGGACTTGCCTGTACCCCCGCTTGGTCAGACCATTAAGAAGTACCTCGATTCAGGTACATTCGATTTGCAAACTGACGCTTGGCAGGGCGCTCTAAACACTGCACCCTGCAGCTTACCTGTTTGCAGTGAGAAAACTTCTTTTTTTTTTTTTCCTTTCGCTAAGTATTGAATTTAAGGAATGTATTAGTTTTACTCTGCAGTGACCTCAAACTCATTCTCAACTGATTGCAGTTCGTGCGATTGTGTCAGAGGAAGACTACAAAGCGACAGAAGCCATTGCCAAGCAGTTTGCAAGTGGAGTAGGTGCTAAGCTTCATGAGAAGCTGTTACAGAAGGCAAAGCATTCACGAAACTGGGTGAGTTTATTTGTATTTTTCTTGCATGGCTTCTTTGTTTGTGGTTAGGGAGTGTTTCTAAATGTGTGCCATATTGTCACTCCAGTCTCATTGTACAAGCCTTTCTTTAATTGAGACGGTCAGAAGATGCAATAGTTTGAAAGTTGACCTGTCGAAAGCCTTACCCATCGTTTATTGCCACACTTATGTAGAGAAAGATATAAAAATCAATTGTTCACTCTCTGCTTTCCTATCTAATACGTAGTTCCCGTGGACGTCACAGCCGGGGCTTTTGGCATATGTCAGCGCCATTACCAGGTACTAATATAGTTTCGGGATCGGCATTGGCAACGTTGGCCGCTGCTGCGTTGTCTGCATCACTACGGCGTTTGTGGCGCACACAGTGCACGTTTCTTTATTGTGGCGTGCGGTCGCAGTGGCGCAGTTATGCCGATGTGTGCGATGTTCGGCTGCTGAAGCAGAAGCAAGTCCTCTGCCAACAGAGTAACACAGAGCCAAATGTAGGGCTGCACCATTTGCCAAGGGTGATAATGTGACAGTGTGAGGGTACAAAGCTGCTGTCCGAGAAATGCCGAAGCCTCTGGCATGCTCGCATACATAGGAAGTGTCCGTGTCTGTGGTCGTCACTTCATTACCGGTAAAAAATATGTCTCTCAACTGTACATGTATTGCTGGAAGCTTCTGTTCGCACCCTGTGCACATTGCCATGTCGGCCGAGGCAGTGTTTGGGTAGCGTCACGCTGCAGGGATGTACTCTTACCTTTCTTGCAGCGTTTCTGTAATTGTGTAGTGTTAGTAGCGCACGTGTGTCAATGGTGTTGTGGCGGCGGCGCCGATTTTACCCAGCTAAGATGCTGCGTATTCTGATGCAGGAAGCACAGGCACATCACTTCGTTTGCAGGCAAACCTTCGGCTCTCATAAAGACACATGTTTTATTGCCTGTCAATTAGCGTTGCTATGCATGGCGATCCGCTTCGATAGGAGATGCATCGCTGTCAGGCTCATCACCCATCCAGTCGTGAAATAGTTTTGGGCATCCAGGGCCTTTAAGGCCGTCATCTGTTGCAGCGACACATAGTTCGTCGACAAAATCGGGTAGTTAATTATGCCCACATGCGTCATGGCTGGCTGCACGTTCGCATCTGGAGTGGTGTCTCCCCCGATGCGTAGCGTGTACAGATCAACGCCATCGCACATCTTCACTTTACACTTATACCGAGCCCATGGTGGGGCCCACAAGCTCTTCGAAATAGGAAGGGCAGAACTCGTGGCGAATGGCTTTTGCCATCGCGCTGTTTGGGCGATACAAATTTCGTAGCGAAGTAGCAATAGAGCGACGTACATGCGGTGGCAGCGTCCGCATCTGCTTCTGAGTACCTGGCAATGGTGGCTGGCGGGCGGGAGTAGAGGAAGTGACGTCATGTGAGAACTGTGTATACCAGGGGTCTCAAACACGTAGCCCGCAACTTGCTGAGAAGTGGCCCGCAGGCAACCGGCTGCGAGTCCCAGTTTTCATGTCTCGAACGCTAGAAATGACATGTGTCATAGCGATCTCATCTCGTCGATTCAATTTCGCTCGACAAGTAGCTCTGCTCTTTTAACGTATGCACATATTATATACATCTCTTTGTTCATTTGCCCTTTGTTTCGCTTTATTTCTTGCTTCCCAGCTTTTTGTAATGTACAACAATTTCGCTACTAGTCTGCAACCTCGAGCTATTCGTTGAAGGATGCATGTCGGCTGCGCAAACTATAGCTTAGCAGGAGCAAGTGCCAAAGATAAATCTATGAGCTCGGGATTCTCGCCTTCAAAATAATATCGCAACTAAATGACGGGTATTTGTTCCGAGTTTATAATAAAAATTATGAGGAATTCAAAACTGTCAAATTAAATTATTGTTTTTTTAAAGGACTTGTTGAGCTGGGAACGACAGATTAGTTGTTCTCTTGTTCTGTTAAAAGTGCCAGCACGTTGGCGGGCAGTGTAATTTTAATTTCTATTATCACATCAGGTCAGGGCCCAAAGTAGTCATATAAACGAATCAAATTTAAAGATGTCACTGGCAAAACTGTGAGTTTACGAAAAGCATAGGGCACG
This sequence comes from Ixodes ricinus, assembly GCA_037355805.1. Lineage (NCBI taxonomy): Eukaryota > Metazoa > Arthropoda > Arachnida > Ixodida > Ixodidae > Ixodes > Ixodes ricinus. The sequence goes on along the minus strand of JAZHYW010040784.1, from coordinate 21,541 downwards.
AGGTTTCTTCTCATTAAAAACCTCTAACACCCCCCTCCCCCCCTCCCCTGTCTTACGTTGGCCCTCGGCCTTTCCGGTGTGGGCCATCTGGCCCCTACACTCAGATGAGTTTGAGACCACTGATGTATACATACAGTCAAACCCGTTTATAACGAACAGCAGAAAACGGTACGATCAGTTCGATATAGCAAGTAATTCGATATAGCAAAAAAACATTTACAACGAACTTCCACGGTGCGTTCGTTGTGAGCCGAGTTTCTTTTTTAGCTTATCTCCCCTTCAGAGTCGCTTCTCTTCCTGGACAACCGTTTTGGAGCAAAATGATTTTTTTTTTTTGCTGTTCGTGTGTGCAGAGTGTATTGTTTTAGCGTTCTACACTTCTGAATTGTCTTCTCTCAATTCCTTTCGCAACTTGAGCTTTTGAAATTTTCTTCCTTTCCTACTTCTTTTTGAGGGAAGGGACAGGCTAGAAGACGATTGTTTGCGCGCTTTTGGAAGCCTTCCCAGGTTGAAAAAGTTTGATATAGCCAATATGTTGTTTGTTATAAAAAGTATGTTTTACATTCATTTTTATTTAAATTTTCCGTGAGTTCGATATGGACAATAATTCGCTGTACGTGGGTTCATTCTAAACGAGTTTCACTGTACCACCATTTACTCATGTAAATCATTTCCAGTGGTATCAGCGCTAAAATGTTTCGGTGGCGCCCTCTTATGGTCTTCATGCATGACGTCACGACCAGAATTTGCCTCACCGTGAAGTCACAAGTTGTTACCCTGGCTGTCTATCATCAGTTGCAACGACAAGTTTGATGGCACGTGTGAAAAGCGCAGTGGAAGCTAGGAGCCATCGCATTCTTAAACTAACACCGTTGTAGTTGACAGTCTGACAGTGCCCTTATGCCGGACCACAGCGGCGCTTTTGGTCATAGCGAATTCCGTGTCTCGTCCTTGTTTCTCGTCCACAGCTGGAGAAATGGTGGGAGGACATGGCATACCTGTCGTCCCGGCAGCCTCTGATGCCGGGCTGCCACATGGCCGGCTCCTTTGCCCAGTTTGCAGACGCCCACTCCTTCACCGGCACCCGCAGTGCCTGGGCCGCCGACAATGTGGGGCACTACCTGGAATTCTGGCAGCTGCTCAGGCAGTAAGCACCCTTCAGATCATGTCAGACTGTGCAAAAGAGCCTCTGTCTAACGAAGTCTGGTGTTGTTGTGCCCTTAAAATTGAATCGGTCTGTGGAACCCCTTTATCCTAGGTTGTCTCGCAGCCAAGACGAGCAGCCGAAAACAAATCGTGCTGCATGCCATAGTACTGACACAGCCATGTTGGGATGAAGTACAACTTTTAAAGCAATAGCTTCTTGTGGGAACCCTACACCGACCTTGCTTGCTTGTGTTGGTTGCATCGTAGCAAGGTAATGGGAGTGAGTGTCAGCAACAGAGCGCAGCTGTTGGTTTGATGTTGCGGCATGTGTGACCAACGGCGTTGCGCTGGGGAGGGGCGGGGGAAGGGGGTATGAGGTGCACTGATGTTCCTTTCTCCCCTGCCCCCCTCTGCAGCATAGGAACAGGGGATGTGTAATAGCGTAGGAACTGCAGGAATGAAAGCGCTGCACCATTGTGCACCAATTCACTCCTGCTCCCAAGCGCACATCTTGCGCTAAAACTAAGCAAAAAATATATATATATATTTTTTTTATACATATTGATGTGGTTTTGTCAAAGCAGGTTATTCTCTTTTGATAAGAACAGGTGGCAAGTGTCTATTTTAATTTAACGAGAATGACCATGATTTGTTCTGGACCAGGTAAATAGACAGTCCGTCAAGTGCCAGTAGCATGAGGGCCAACACCGCTCAAGTTGGTTGTTTAAGTCGTCCGTTGCGAATGCGAGGAAAAGTAGATGCTTTTATTGTTGTTCAGAAACATATCTTATTCGGACGAATAACGACACACAATAAAAGTCTTCTTATTTCCGTTCCCCGTACCAGTGCCTTTGAAGCCCTTGTTTGGGCGCACTGCTTTGTGCCGTCAGTGCCACAGCTCAGCCAACAACGGCATGTAGTTGTCTGATTTTCGAAAATGGGGCATGCATAGGTGGCTTTGTCAGAAGTACTAAAACATCAATTTGTTGTTTACTCTTTTTTTGCACAGTGCGAAATATTGCTTGCCTTAGATTGCATATACCGTAAAGTTTCGTATGAACGCCCGCCCCTGAGAAATCACCCATTTCGTTTTTTCGGGCTAAATATTCATTACATAAAAAGTTCAAAGTATTGACGCCCCCTCCTGACTCCTGCCGGATATCGATCTCACAATGTCCGATGAGAATCGCATCAACCGCACGATCTGCAGTATCGGTGCTAGTGACAACCGTGTTCGCTGCAGGTTCCCTCGTGCTTATCGCACCATGACATGCGAATCTGCAGCGCCCGCAGTCTGTGATAACATGCAAATTCCTAACTCGTTCCCGCCTTTTTTTTTTTTTTTTTGATTTGCGAGCGCTTGATTGTTTTTATGACACCCGAGTTTGTAGCGGGTTCTTGCGTGGATATCGCACTGTGAAGCACAAATGCGCTGCGTTTGCATTCTGTTGTACCCGTGACAGGGGTGTTCATAGCGAATTGCCGCGCACTTATTGCACCGTGGAACGCAAATTTGCGTGTCTGCGATCTGTGGTATCAATAATGAAAAGTCAGTGAATGTGCAGGTGAGCTGGTAATAGTCAATAATGATCTTTAAAACCTCAGACTGTGGCGAGGGAAAATATAGGAACTTTGAAGTCACAGAGCTCCCAATTTGCTTAACCCCCACCCTCCTCTCCTTTTTTCGACTACTATTGCATACTATTACAACTTGCAACATACTATTGCAACTTGAAATGGTTTTGTTTTCAGCTGAGTGAACTTTTGATAAATAGGCACAATGTTTTGAGGCTTAAGTTGTGCTTCTTTTGTTGACTATGCCTTCTATTGAAAATCCGTAGAGGTATACACACTTTCCAAAAAACGCTCCTAGGCCGCCGCCATGTTGCTGATGCTGATGCGGCTGGTGCGACTCGCGCGCCCTCTATCAGCTAGAAATTTTCTGGCACTCTCTTGGAGCTGTGAAGACCCGCTCAGCGCGGTTCTCTACCTGTGTTTTTGCGGTTTTGCATTCGACGTTTTCTCGCCCCTCTTGAAAGTTTCCACTTAATTTTTTTTATGCGTGCTGCGTACCCTTTCTGTGTTATCTTCCATTGTGCGAAATAAGGCTGGTAAGTGCCTGCCATTCAAGCTTTTCTGCTTGACATTCACGGGAAACGAAGAAGGTGAAGGACGTCGAACGACCCTCGACGCGATTTTGCGAACATTGTTCTCCCCCTCCCAGAGATAATCCGCGTAGAATCCTCAGTCATCTCCAAAAATAGTCGTCCGGGTTGGGGTGGGAAACGGGTCAGTCGCGTTCGATCCTTTGACTTGGTGCTGTTGTGAAAAAGGAAGCTCTCCACGAAACGTGCCCCAAAACGAAGTCATCTTGGATTCCGTCCGATCGTCAAGACGTGACTGTCGTCGACTGTGACTGTGTTATTTGAGATCTTTCTCAAATAAATTCTTTCGGATAACGCTGCATCGTGTGGTACGTACAATATATTGTTCGAATGTTAACACTTTCTAAATTGTATGTCCGTGTCCTGTCCATCGGTAAACACGTTATTTGTGAGCGTGAAAAATGCATGCCTTTCGGCTCTCTTCTGTTGTAATCTATTTTTGACAGCTAAGCGCTTTGTCGTTTGTGATGCGGCGAATCGCGCGGAGCCGTCAAAACTTATCGTAAAAAACACACACAAAAACTAGAACTATACATTCAAGTCGCATTCGTTCTGTCGCGTGCGTACCCAACAAAAATAGTGTATAGGTTTTTTATTGCTTTTTTTCTTCTTTCAAATGTGGTACAATGCTTTCTCAATGACCTCGGGAAAATACGTGCACCATGAAACACAATATACAGCGGGAAAAGACGAGAATTTATCCGCCAGCAGTGTTTGAAACTGCGCCTACGGAGGCTACGCCTATCGAAATCACAGCTCCACTCGGTTAGGGTTAGCAGGGACGCCGGTGAGAGTCTAGCCTCAAACCCAGTGACTGGGCTGGAAAACGGTTTGCTGCCCCTGGGGTCGAGTGTTTCTTGGAAGGTGTTGGAACCACCCCACTATCAGGACCGTTCTCAATAGCTGCCATTCAGAAAAGTTGCCAATTATGCTGTTTGCTTTTTATGCTATGAGCTGGATTCTATTTAAGGAAAGGGTATGTTTGGAAAATGTTCTGGACCGTCACATGGAGATGCCTTTTTGTTGTGATATTTTTGTATTTAGGAAACCATCTCTTTGTTTATGGCCTCAAGTTTTACCTGCGTGACCAGCTCCAAAATTCACTTATACTGCGTGCGAAACTTGACTTTGTGGCTCCTGAGCTGCTCCAAAGCAGAACGTTTACTGCTCCAAAGCTGCTCCAAAGGGCATCTTTACTGGTCCCAGACTTGCTACAAAAGGCTGAAGCTTGCTTCCACCCCTGGAACTGTATCTTTCATCTTGGTTTTGAAAGCGCACAAAAGACGAGGACAGAGTAAGAAACACAACGACGGACGAGCGCTCAGTCCGTCGTTGTGTTTCTTACTCTGTCCTCGTCTTTGTGCGCTTTCAGAACCAAGATGAATAACTACCAACTAGCCCAACTTTCCACCCTTCTGGAACTGTATATTTGTGCCATCACACCTTCATTGCCATCCTCTTCATATATGTGTGTGCTGGATGCCCACCCTAAAAATTTTTCTTAAGGGGTGAATGGGTCGTCCTTGCCGCTTCGAGCTTCGTCACTGTTAGACCAGGATCCTCCAGCATGCTGCTCCCATTCACAAACTTCTTCTTGTGCCTTTAGGTTTTCTTTCTTTTCGTCTTCCAAAGTCTGGTGATGACCATGGCATCAACCCAACTCATCCTCAACCATTCGGCGTAAAATAATGAGCGCCGAACAAGTTGTATGAATCCAATTGTCAAAGGGCAGAGATTTGCCGTTCTTATTTGTGTTTCCTCGTGATTTTTTTTGTGCAGGTCATTTTGGTTTTTGAGGTGACACATTTATTATACTTTTCAGTTGTGTTTTTATCTGCAAGTTGCATAGTGTAGTTATGCCATAAAATACTGCGAAGCGGCCACTTCGTTCATGCACCCACTATTAACTTTTCGCAAACTTCAGAATTCTGCAAATTATATGTTAAGCGCCCAACATGACCGGACAAGCGCCCATGTCTAGATTAACCCAGTTTTAAGTGAAAGTGGGCTGGGCGCTTCCCGGTATTTTACGATAAATTGAAAGTCGAGGTTGTTACATGCTCTCGCACCGAGTCTCGTAAATGAACTGTTTTGAAGCTTTTCGTTCCAACTTTTCCCCATTTTTTTGTATATTAATGTCATAGTGTTACCAGGATGCACCTATGTTTCCCTTATGCGGGTACAAAACATAGGCAAATTTCTGTGGCTGCATTTAAAGAAAAACAAGGAACCAGGTTTCCTATGCTTGCAAACAAACTGTGCTTTGACGAAAACTGGAACCCCGTCTGAAAATGAGGCTGGTAATCATGCAGTCTGCATGTAAACATGCTAATGAAATGCTTTGCTACTTTAAGGTGAGTGATTTGTACTGTCTCAAATTTTCTTTCTTGTTTTTTATACTGATAGGCAATATTATATTGCCGCATGCTAAGTGTTTGTAAGTAGGACATTTTCGTCTCGGTGGTATTTCATTGAGCAACCAATTTACGATTCCTTACCTCATTGTCTGTCCAGGGAAAAACTGAAGCCCCAGTCCTTTCGCAAGATCCCATGGACCATGCATCAGTTCCGGAGACTGTTCAACACCGCCAGAATCCCCAAGGAAGGGAAGGACGAAATAGTGAATAAATTCCGAGTTGGTGAGTGTGGCTGCTGTGTACTGTGAGGTGTGATTGTCTTTTTTGTTCATACAGGACAGCTCAGTGTTGATTTTGTCAGTGGATTGAAACAAGGGTTACAGTGGCTAACTGAGCTATTGTATGCTTGTGGTGTAGGATTTTTAGCTCTGCTTTTTTAGCCATACTAACCTGATTTTGTCAATTGCTGATTTATCAATGTCGCTACAGATTTAGGGTGGTGTGCGCATAGATCTATCGAGTGGAATAATGTAGCTTGCCTCGAGGGTGCCTCCCAATGGTCCCAGATTTCACCAACTCAATTTGTTGAGAAGCAATGCTCTAAAGAAAAACAGGCCTGGCATCTACAGAGTAGGTACAACAAGATGGACGCACAGTTTTGTCAAAAAGTGTGCTCTACAGATGCCGACATCTACGCTGACATAAATTTATTCATTCAAATTATTTTACAAGCCCATGCGGGGCATTTTGTGAGGGGATATCTCGGCCAAAGCAGAAGGAAGAAGAATTCATAACATATTCATATTAACAATATGAGCAAAGATGTGTAATGCTTCAGCACTACCTGACCTTAGATGAACAAAATAGTACAAGAGTACACTAGTGCTAGTTAGTCATAGTTTTGCTGCATCTCTTTACACTTCCTATTTCCAAAAATTTCTCTCAAATGTTGGAGGGAATTATTATACCGTCTGGATTTTGAACTTTTCGTTTCATATCGAACTCGCCTCCGAAAATCTGTGCAAGGGGATCAAAGTCAGATACAGCCCACTGTTAAAAGTTGTTTCACATTTTGGGTGGCTGTTATGTAGGATAGCATGTAGGTGGCAACTATATTATGTCGGACGTTAATAACACTGGCCACTAGCTCTGGATGTTCATGTTTCTTTAGCATTTTCCAATTTGACCTGTGTTGCAGAGTCCGAAGAAAGCGTTGCAGGCAGGTCTCCCACCAACCTCATAGTTCTCCAGCAGGGCCACATCTTCTCCTTTGAGGTGGTTAACGATCAGGGTGACGTGCTGACCAGGAAGGAGATTGAGACTCAGCTGGAGCGCATTGACGCCGCCTGCACCCAGCTGGGCCCCTCCCAAGGGGTGGGCACCCTCACCGCGGGGACAGGGACACCTGGGCCGCTGTAAGTGAGCGCACCACCATGCCGGTGGTGGACAGGCGTTAGGTGGGGCCGCAACTACTGCAAAACACAGCACAAGGACCCACGTGAAGGTTGGAGATAATAAAAAAAAAATTGGGGATGGCCGCTTGTTAGGTCTAAAAGCAAAAGAAAATGAGCCGTTTGTGTTTAAACAACGTAAGGTCTGCCTTAGAGGTGCGGCAACACTGGTTTACGCTGCGGATGAGAAATTTAGCCAGTGCGGCACCACTGCTAACCTAAGGTCTTTAACATGCATCATGGAGGAGTGATAGACGACCACAAGCCGGCGCAATGCTCATCTAGATCGAAATGGGTAGGGGTGGGAATTGAGCCCAAAATCTCTGGGTTCTGCAGTGCGAGTTTTTACTGCACATGCTCCAAGCTATAGTGCACTAGCGCAATCGGCCACCGATCCCCCGAGCAGAAAAGCACGAGGGACACATGGTAAAGTAGGCCCTTTTTTGATTCAGCGTAACTGTAGAGCAGAAGGACATGGGTCTGCAGAACCCTCTATTTTGAAAGCAGCCACACTGCTCTCTTTGAGTCTACTTTGCCCCGGTGCTCTTGCGTCAAGCTTTACCGCTTTGCATCGATGCACGCACTAAACCTAAAGCTTCGCTGCTTTGCACCGCTGTTTGGAAAAGCATCTAACTCAAAGGAGCGCTTTGGTTAGCTCGGTAGGCTTGGAAGTTTGCTGGGGTGGGCACTTGACATGTCTCTTGCCTATATTTCAAGTGTTTCAAAAGTACCGTATTTACTCGCACAATGAACGCACCCCCAAATCGGCTCTCAAAATTTCGACTTTTTTTCACTCGCGTAATAAACGCACCCCCAACTCGGACGTCAAAATTTTGACCCCCTCCCTCCACGTGCGCGAAATGAACGCACTTTTCTATCCTGGTGCAGCGAGGTCGCGAATGCATGTGCAGCGTGAGCGAACAAAACGCCTTGTGAAAGGCGCTAAAAAAATAAAAAAGATCCAACGGAAGCCAAAAAAAAGTATGAAAAATAGATTTTTTTTTTTGCGCAGCGCAGTCTGGATTTTGGGTTGCGCGCCGCGCGCAAGGAGTTAAGAAAGAGAAGCGGAGAAGCCCTCGCCTAAGGAAAGCGAAACAAAACAGCTTGCGAAAGGCGGCAAAAAAAAAATCCACGGAACCAAAAAAAGAAAAAAAAAAAGATCTTTTTTTTTTTTGCACAGCGCAGGTTGGTCGCGCGTTGTGCAAGAAGATAGGAAAGAGAAGCGGTGAAGCCCTCGCCTAAGCAAAGCGATCGAACAGCTTGCGAAAGACGGCAAAAAAAAAAAAAGATAAAAAAAATCCACGGAGTTAGGAGAAAAGAAAAAAACATAAAGAGGCGCAGCGCGCGCAAGGAGATAAGAAAGAAAAGCAGAGAAGCCCTCGCCCAAGCAAAGCGCACATAATGAAAGATCCTGCCCTCGCCTCCTCCTCGCACTTTGGAAAGAGAAGCGAGAAGCCCTCGAAATGAACGCACTTTTCTACCCTGTTGCAGCGAGGTCGCGAAAGCATCGGCAGCGTGGGCAAACAAAACAACTTGCAATAGGCAAGGAAAAAAAACACAAAAGCAAAAAAACAAAAAAACATGGAGTGCATTTTTTTTTTGCGCATCGAGGTTTGGTTTTGGAGTTGCCGCGCGCGCGCAAAGAGATAAGAAGATAGGTAAATTTTTGCAGGATAAAAGGTGCGTTCATTATGCGAGTAAATACGGACGCAAAAATTTTACCTCGCGTAATAAACGCACCCCCCAACTCTGCCTCGATTTTTCGGGAAAAAAGTGTGTTTATTATGCGAGTAAATACGGTAGGTGGTGGGCACTTACGGGGGGCATGGGCATTTCTCGGTATTTCAAGGTATGTGTCCAAAATGAGTCTCCGACTGCTGTGTTTAGCGCCCTCTTTGCAGCTTTCATGTATACTAGAGGGGACATCAACAGTGGTCTATGCAGCAGACAAATGTAGGAAAACATATTGGTCTACAGGGACCATGAAATGACCTTTTTACATTTGCCAAATAACTTTTACATTAAACTTTCAATGTTCACTGAACGCCGAACACATCCGTTTTCGTTTCGGTTCATTAACTTCTACACGAAAAATGATTGAAATATTGAGTTTTTCTTTTTCTCCAACTCACCGCAAAACAAGCCGCGGCGTAATTTCGACGGTCGTGATGTGCGCTGTCACCGGAACCGGAAGTTCTCTCGGCAGTAGGAGAATGGGAGCGTTAGTGGCAAGCTGGCGGTGTGTCGGTGGGTTTTACCACAGGGTTTTACTGCGCTGATGGTGCCGATGCCACCGACATATTTTCTGAATTGGCGCGTCTTATCACCGTGATAGCCATGGACACATCGCAGCTGAGCAAAATTCAATTAGATCTGTTGCGCTACAGCAATAGCTTGGGATTGGTCCCATACGCCGGTACAAAGCGCAGCAGGTCGTCAGCTCAACAGCCATTTTTGCGATATCTCTAAAAAGAAGGGGACGCGCTGTCACTCACTGGCGTGGCAGAATATGCACAGGATAGGCTCGCAGGGCAGAGGAATTGAAAAAAGAAAAGAACAAGATGCAGTACGCCGTCTTGGACGACCACAACTTTACTGATAGTACAAATCTCGCCACACACCTTTTCTATGATTGCAAAAGACATTGTAATCTTAGCAGAGATTAGCAACATAGAAATTTGATTTCGTGATCACATAGACGTTGCGATCGTTCAAGGAATGCTAACACTAGTCACTTTTCTCGGGTGATGAAAGCGCATCAAAATGCGCATCCTTCATACACGCCTTTAAATATTGTATGCACCAGTAATATCTCGAACTTGATCACACGCATGGAATGCTCAAAATAAGAAATCCGGGCGATATTCGGGAAGACAAATGCTAAGAAAGCACCACTGTAGTCGAAGTAAACGAAGACGACGGCGCGAGCGTTTCTGCTGTCTTGAAAGTGCCGCCACAACTTCACCAAACGAGTAGATGGATCTTCCCTTCTAGGACGTGCTGGGTTATCATTGCGACATGCGATGAGAATTCAGTCAAGGATAGTGCTCTACGCGGAGCGATGAGCTTCCACCACGCCAATCACGTCGATCACCACCACCGACGCCTTGTTTTTCAGCTGACAGGCACTGTGCGCAGCGCAGTCTGATCTTTCTCTTGCTTCGTTTACCACACGATAGGTGGTGCATAGCTCCAAGCAAGCATTATAAAATTCGGCGATTTCCATCACATCGCTGATTATTCAACAAAATGTGGATCAAAATATCTTCTGGCAATTTATTGTTTAGGATCGCGGTGCTGGTGAGGTAGGCTCTGATCCAAGAGGCAATGTGGATTTGGCTGACGTGCCTTGGTACTGCAGATGCATCGCAGTGAAAAGGCAGAGAGCTTTCGAAGGAGAGTCCACTTTTCTTTTAAAAGTTCTATAGTGAAAATTTTTGGGGGCTTTCTATTTTTGTGTTTTGGTTTCCTTTTCACACTTTTTACAACGTGCGGTGGACGAAGTTCGATTTCAAAATTGTTTCATGGTCCCTTTAAAATAGAACAAATACACAGCACGTTCACCAACAGCTGTGAAACGTCTTTGCAGAATGGAAGCTAGCATTTATTGAATGCCAAATCCGTCGTTCTTGTCGACATCAAAGAGTGGAGGGAAACATTGCCATCCAAACAATTGCACTGCAAACGTATACTGTAAACAACTTAATTTTTGCAAGGACCTAATTTTCGCGCATTTCGCGAATCACCTACAATTAGCGAAAAATAGGTCCCGCGAACAATTCTTGTAAAATGTAAACACATTGGAACTTATATTAAGATCCCACCGCTGTCGCGAAAATTAGAACCCGCGAATTATTCCAAAACTTCAGCTTTGACCTAAATCGAGAAATATTGAGCTCGCGAAAAATAAGTCGTTCACAGTATTAGCATATAATCTCGGCACAGCTTACAAATGTGCACGACGTACAGATCTCCGAAGGTGGCAGCAGTTGCAAGGCAGGCAAGTCAATCGAGCGCTAGTGCTCATTTGTGAGGTTAATTCACTGCTGTAGCTGAGCAAGCAGGACTTGGCACGCTTCATTGAGTGCCCTAGGGCATGCCAGTGTGTACCCTGTTGGTCTGCGAGGTCGTGTCACCTTCTTTAAGGGGCAACTCCGGTCAAATTTTGATGTTGAGAAAACGGTGCGGTCCTATGTCGTATCATTTGAAAAGCCTACACGTGAAATATTACGATGCAATTCCACCTAAAAGTTTGTTAAACCGGCCAGCGAAGTCGGAACGGGTCCGCGTTCATCAAAGTCCACCCAATCTAGCGGACGACGCGCGGAGCAGCGCAGTCAATGCCGTTGGTGGACGCAGCCAACGCTGTGCGGGACGTCAACAACTGGAAGAACTGTCTTGCTTGTTTCTTACTTTTCGAGGCATTGAGCATGAGGACAAAAGAGAAAAGAAAAGAGTGTGGGGTGAAGAAGAAAGAAAGCACGTCTCCGTCACGACACGCGGCACTGCTACTGTGCAACTTTGCCGGTTCAACAGCGCCATTCGCCGCTTTCGTTGATGACGTGGCCAACGTCTCCATACCACATGTTGTCCAGCAGTTGATGAGCAGGACCAATCTTGCCTGTCGCGGGCAAACTTTTGGTTTTGCTTTGTGATTTTCATTGAAGGGGACACACCCCCTGGGAGGGCCATTTTTTGGACCCTTGGCTTACAATTAATGAAATTTACAGGGTAGGCTTGTGGTCATGCTAGGGGTGCATAACAAAACTTCAGGTCTGTTGGTTAAATGGGAAGGAAATCAGAGCAGCTTCTATCAGCAACACGCCTACATTGTTTAGTTAATCTGTCATCGGAAAAGTATCACAATATTCAAGATTTTTATTAGCTAGATATGTAGCAGAATGCCTAGGGGTGTGGCTATGAAGATGTTTTTGTAAAAAGTAATTTATTTCTATAAATTTTTCTTCTGCAAAATTGGTCAACTTTTTGGTCTCCTGTGTCTTCGACAAAATGTCAACATATTTTATAAAAGACATCCGTAAAGTGACAAAAAATTTCATAGCCGCACTCCTTATTAAATTTTAGTCAGGAAGAGGGAAGAACGAGGATTCCCTGTATTGCCATTATCAAACAATAGATTGACGAAAATGGAACTCAAACCAAAACGTGGTACGGAGAAAAATGTGTTCAAAGTGCTCCAAACCCTACCTTTTCTTTAGCTTTAGTGCACAGAAACTATGCAGTGTAAACTAATCAAACTTTCTGGGAATACTCTGTAGATGTTGGTAGATGTACAGTCAAACCCGTTTATAACGAACAGCAGGAAACACTACGATCAGTTCGATATAGCAAGTAGTTCGATATAGCAAAAACCATTTAGAACGAACTTCCGCGATGCGTTTGTTGTAAGGCGTTGCCTTCTCTTTCCCTCTCAACTCTTCGCTTCCACCTTGTAACAAAACGCTAAAAGTTGTTTTTTTTTTTTTTGCATCTGTGCAGAGTGTGCTTTTTTTAGCTTATCTCCCCTTTTGAATCACTTCTCTTCGTATGCAACCGCTTTGGAATGACGTTGCTTTGTTTTTTTTTCTGTGCTTGCGTGCAGTGTTTTTTTTTTTTAGCTGCTTCCTTTCAGAATTGCTTCTTTTTGCCAATTTTGTTCGCGGCTTGAGATTTTCGAATTTTCTTTCTTTCTAAGATTTTTTTTGGAGGGAAGGAACGGGCTAGAAGACGATTGTTTGCACGTTTTGGGAAGCCTCTTCCGGGGGGAAAAGTTCGATATAGTTAGTATGTTGTTCGTTATAAAAAGTACTTTTTACATGCATTTTTATTTAAATTTTCCGTGATTTCGATATCGACAATAATTCGCTGTACGTGGGTTCGGTCTAAACGGGTTTCAATGGAAAACGAATGACATAGAACTGTTTGTTAGTAGTTTTGACATGATAACCACCCGTAATCCCAGATTTTTCGCAATTGAGCGAAGTTGTCCTTTAAGTATTGAGAAATACAGAGAAATGAAACCTTTTTGCTACCTTTTGTGTGCCACCAACTTCTCAAACTCAAGAAACTGTGTTTGTCTAAAAATAGTGAAATGAAGTATTTTAATTAAGTGTGTATGTGTTCCAGTGATTCACGGGAACAACTGACCGTTTCTCATTATGCAGTTTCATCAGTCGCAAATTTTTATTGGGTGCAGGCTGGTTGCCTAGCAGTTACTTTTTGACAGACTTTTAAAATTGCTTAAAAACCCCTTGAAAAAATAAAAAAATTTTTTTTTAACATTCTAGTTAACCCTTTGGTGTCATGTGTCGGGTGACCCCCGACAAAAAACTATTCAGGTTCTGGACAAGTGCCGGGGCTCCCCCGACAGGCCCATTTCTCCTTTGCGGTCAGGTGTCGGGCGCGCCCCGACAATTTCAACTTGCGCCATCTGTCATTGGGAATGTAAACTAGACTTTCTTAGTTTCTTCGCCCTCCGAAAAATGCCGCAAATAACGCTACACATTTTTTTTTCGAAATGCGCGGGCGGGAATGTTGCGCGCCCTTTCACGAGTTTAAGAAGGCAGCCTTTACTCCGTCCGCATTTTACGGAAAGGCTTGTGACTCAAGGGACAGTGAATGCGATTTTAGCGGAGAAGACACCTATGATCCAAAGGAGCCCTCTGAGATAGTCTCTGATGAATCCTCAGAGAGTGACGGTGACAGCACCGAGAGTAATGAGGAGACGTGCGCCGACGCCGTCGCTTCTTCAAGCTGGACACCCACCCTACTTGGATTCGGATCAAGATTTTGAAACTCACCGTTTTACAGTACAAAATCCAGGTTTTACAGTACAAAATCCAGTACAAAATCCAGTACAAAATCCAGTACAAAATCCAGCTTGCATCACTTTTGCATAAACTAATTCTGACCTGTGGGGCCAACAAGGGGAAAACTCACATGACCCCAAAGGTTAAGACACGCGTGTCAAAAAATTAATCTTACACAAGAAAAAAATAATTTTAGAACAGTATTGACGGCGCTAGACGGGATTTAGTCGGCAGTCAGCTCCTTTCCACCTGTTTTCTCTCGGCATTTCGGCGCGTGGAGGAGAGGGGATTGGCTTCGCCTTCCCGTTGAGGTGGAAAGAGCGAATGCCCGAGATGGTCATTCCAAAGTGACCTGTGACGTCATGGACTTTGTGTGCAGAATTTCAAATCAATTTCTCGCCTTCAATATTGCTCTAAATAAATTTTTTGCATAAAATTTATTTTTTGGCTTGCATGTCCCAATTAAATTGTTAAACAAAAAAACATTTTCTTTTCTTTTCAGGTGCCCTTAAAAACCTTCAAAAAGAAAAAATAAACAGTCTAATTGGGACAAACCTGTCAAAAAAAATGTACGCAAAAAAAATGTTTAGAGCATTATTGATGGCGAGAGATTCATTTGAAATTCTGCATGCAAAGCCCATGACGTCACGGGATGGTCATTCGCTTTTTCCACCTCAACGTGAAGGCGAAACCAATCCACCTCTCCTCCATGCGCCCGAAATGCCGAGAGAGAAAACAGGTGGAAAGGAGGTGACACCGACTAAATCGCAACTCGTGCCGTCCAATGTTGCTCTAAAAAAACATTTTTCCCAAAAAATCAATTTTTGGAGATGCGTGTCCCAACCAGACTGTTTAAAAAAAGCATTTGTTTTCTTTTCAAAGGACCTTTTAAAAGACATCGCTCTACCTCTGTTTTTCAGAATCGTAGGCTGTTGCAGTCCCTTCACCCAGATAACAAGCGGAACTTGGAGACAATTGAAGACTCTCTTTTTGTGCTGGTCTTGGATGATGCCAGTCCTGAGAACCGCCAAGAGGCAAGTGCCTATTTCTCTCTACATCATGTCTACCGAGCAGCCCATGCTTGGTGCTCAACATGGTCGTTTGTTGGCTGTATTGCATTGACATCAGTGAGGTGGAGGGTTTGAAATTAATATTAGGTAGGCCTAGGTTGTGTCCCATGTCAGTCAGTCACAAATTGACACTTCGACAGGAGTCAATCCAGGGCCGTGAATTGGTTCAATTGTTTTACAGCATTTTTTGTGGTCCACCTTGGGATGATAGTGAATCCAGTGATGTGGTGTCCTCTGTGCAGGTGGTGATTGAGTCCCTCAAGGGGGATTGTTCAAACAGGTGGGTGGACAAGTCGTACTCGCTGATCGTCTTCAAGAACCTCACCATTGGGTCGTCGGCCGACGTAAGCAAGACACTCTGTTCCGTTTTGTCTGAAGTGTTGACTGTGCAGTGAGTCTATCACACAGAGCTCAACTTGGGTCCAGGTTAATCCTTTTCTTATGACCACAGTTAAGAAATTATTAAAAAAATGTGTTTGTGCAAGAAACTGCCTGTAAGCGTTCAAGGTGGCAGCCACCGTTCTGATAAAAGTTGGCATCTTCAGGACACTCCGTGAAGTCTCTTAACCCATTCGCTACCATGCGCGACGCGCGCTGCCGGGTTGTCCATACCGCATGTTTTTCCCCTAAAACGGCCACACTAGGCGTGACTGTTTTTCTTGTATAATAAGCTTTAACAGTAAAACTCAGTGCAGAAAACAAGAAAACATGTTTATTTACATGCTTAAGTGGTTCATTCAAGTCTTTAAATCAATAGTCCCTCACAGATTCTTCCTTGTATGAAAGATCTTGAAGCACTCCATCCCCGGTCACTTAGGCGTCGCACAACCAGTTCGCTCTTGTCGTGATTCGGACTCAGAACTGCTGTCAGAATCACCCCCGTCATCTACAGAAGTCTCTGAAAACTCTTTATCATCACCAGATGTCCCGTCATCATCGCTGTCGAAGAGGATATCTATGATTTCATTGTCAGAAAGGCCACATCGTACACTGGACACTGCCATCTTCTCCAAGCAGGCCAGGGTGTCTAGTGACCAGGAAAACCGGGAATTGTCAGGGAAATTTTAACTACCGGGAAAAATCAGGGAATTGTCAGGGATGTTGTCAAAAAGTGAGCCCTGTCAGGAAAATGAGCCAGAAACGCCATCGAGTTCCCTGAGCAAAGGCTCGACGACTTGGGAGCAGAAAATTAAGGCAATAAAGTCTACTTAGAGCGGAGCGGGGGCTCTGCTCACCCGATGTAGAGTATGCTACCCGATGCAAAGGAAAGAGCTGACAAATCCAGTCCAAGCCTTGGATTGGATTGAATTGGATTGAGGGCATGACACTAGGCTATATTCAGGTAGAGCTACTAGATTTAGTAGTAACAAATGGGAAAGTCGCAGACCGTAATTTAATCCAAAACCTTAAGCCGAAAGTGTGCATAAGGCGGCCACGCGGCCATGTTGCCATTCGCTTATTGACATGTGTGGTTGAGCGTCGTGTTTTCATTGTGTTTCCGGAAGTGGCCTCTTCGCTGAAGATGTCGGCGGCGAGAAAGTGCTCGTTTCTCCGTGGTGGACGAACCCGAATATTTCGGTTTATGCAAGTTGGATAAAGGCCGTGCAAAAGGATCCTCACAGTACTCAATGCTCAATGCCTTGTGTTGTAATGGTCTTATATACTTAACCACCTCTACAGTGGTCAGGGAAGTTCCCCTGAAATTGTCAGGGAAAACCTGGAAAAGTCGGGGAATTTCAAAATAATAATTTGCTAGGCACCCTGCAGGCAGCGATCGAGCGGGAAAGACTACACACAAAAGAACAAGTTCAAACAAACACAACGAACAGACGACTCTCGCCATCTGTTGGCAATGTATCTAACTACACTACCCCAAGTCTGCATAGAGCGCCATCTGTGATTGGCTCTTTAAAACAGAAATTCATGCAGACCGGCGAATCGCCAGCTTTGGCAATATGGCCCCTGGCGGCACGCTCGGCGATTCGCCGGCTTTGATAGCGAATGGGTAAAAGGGTGAAAGGGGTCATGAAGCTGTTTTTCTTCTTTTAATTTCTTAGCTTTCCTCCTCAACTCACAAATCGCGCATTGTACCAAGCAGTTCAAGAAGACGGAAAGGAGGGACTCCCTCTTGCTCGGTTCCTCGTTTTGTGCACCCGGACACCGCCATTCTCCTCCTAGAGGATTAGCCCGTCGCTCAAAGCTCGGACAAAGATTGCTTTCCCCACCCCGTCCATTGCTAAGCTGACAGAACTGTGGAAGCTAAGTGCTCCTTGGGCCA
Organism: Ixodes ricinus; assembly: GCA_037355805.1. NCBI lineage: Eukaryota > Metazoa > Arthropoda > Arachnida > Ixodida > Ixodidae > Ixodes > Ixodes ricinus. The sequence goes on along the minus strand of JAZHYW010040784.1, from coordinate 4,265 downwards.
GCCACACTTTTGCCACTTGATCACGTTCCTCGCGCATACCCACACAAAGAGAACGAGGTCAGGTGATGAAAGGGAGGTGGCTGATTGGTCCGGCAAGCGCATAGCTTCCACTGCACGGTCAGCTTAGGGGTGAAGGGAATAAGTGAGGTCTGGTGTCGTGTGAGGTGCGTTTGGGCCGGATGATGCGCTTGGGGTTCCGCGGATGTATTGCAGTGAAAAGACAGAGAGCTTTCGAAGGGAAGGAGGTACGAAATAGTTCACTCTGTTTTCAAATTTTCATGCCGAAAATCATGTTTTTGACTTTCTACTTTCTTTCTTTTGGCCCACTGAGCGATATGCTATTAGTGAAATCCCAATCTAAATTCATTTATCCTAGCCCAAAATTCGTTTCATGGGCCCTTTAATGAAATGTTGCCTGCCACTTAAAAGGCCGACCTACAGAATCCTCTTCTGCCGGGCAGAAAACCAGTTCCCGGTTTCCTGCTCCATTCCCTCTCACACTCTTCTCTCCCACAGGAGTGAGTCTCTGAACTACTCCCCACAGAAAGGAGGAGGGTCTTCCTCTTTCTTGAATGGAAAAGAGGAATTAAGGGAGAGTTTCCTCTTTTAATGCGAATAGCATTCTTTGGTTACTTCACACACTTTTCGTCTATGTATCTATCTGGCTATCTAACCTCTTGCGCCGCGGGTCGATAAATAAATAAAAAAGACCGGCGCCGGCTGGGATTCGAACCGTTGACCCTTTGATCAGCAGGCAGACGCGCTAACCACAGAGCTATGAAGGCAGTCATTCAACGCACTCTAAACGGTTGTTTATATCTTTACCATAGGACGCGCTTTACAGCGCTGTCACAGCTACGGTGCGCGCGCGTTCCATGCACGAGGGCTCATTCCGCTCTCGTGAGGCTGAGCACGGCCGCTAGCTCACCCTCTCCCGCGCTCGGGAGAGGGTGATGTAGCGGCCGTGCTCAGCCTCACGAGAGCGGAATGAGCCCTCGTGCATGGAACGCGCGCACCGGTAGCTGTGACAGCGCTGTAAAGCGCGTCCTATGGTAAAGATATAAACAACCGTTTAGAGTACCGTTGGTTGAGACTAGCTGAGACGCCAGTAAGTCTGGTCGGTACCATTTTGAGTGTTTGTGTGTATGGCGCGTGCTTTGCTCGCCTTCCTAAGTGACACAAACGCACGTGCTGGGCTGCGGAGATCGTGCGCAGGGCTGTGAAAGTGTCAACAAATTTAGAATCGCCTCAAGAGTGGGCTGGCGTATCTAGAGTGTGCCGGCCACCTGACGAACGCGCATAACTCCGCACCGTTTGATGCTATTCGCATTAACGTAGATAATCATTCCCAAAGGATGGGTTCTGCCGAGTTTTTGCTTGTTGGTCGGCCTTTAAGGCTTCCGGAGAGTTGCTTTTCAAGTTGCCCTGCCAGGTTCGACTACCTTTGTAATTGATTGCCGCATTCCAGGATTCCAAGGTTCTGTCATATGTGCAGACAAAAAGATATGAAAATATTGCAGTGCAAATATTGTGGTGTACAGTGGAATTCACTTTAACAATACCACATATAACGATGGACTGCTTATAACGATTAGTTTCTAGAGGAACATGCATTTTTGCGTGGGGTATCCAGTCCAGATACAACGACAGTTGGTTATAAGGGTTGCACTTTCTGATTTTCTTATTATTGTTATAAGTGGATTGCACTGTATCTCAATTCGGCAGAACAATGCATCTTTTGATCGGTGGGAGATCTCGGAGAAATTCACTGGACAACACATGGTATAGCAAACACGGGGTGCTTTTTGACATTGTCTGTCAGGGCCCTTCTAAACTACTGACTAACCAATGCAGTTTGCAGAAATCTTTAGGTTGTATGCCTACTTCTGTCACTCGATAGAGCTCTATCGCTGCAGCACACCCCTTTCGATGGGATGGTTCCAGTCTCATGTGCTCACTACGCCCACCTGTCTCACATCGCTGAAGATGAAGACGCTGTGAGTTCAGTTGATTGTTCTGCACTGGCTCTCATGTAGGGTAGAGTGAACAGACACAGAGGAGAACTAATGTTACATTCTTAAATATTGTTGCACAGACTGTTAATTCATGGGCCAATTGTTTTTGGGTCAAAGTTTGTACTCCATCTATTGACAAAGCTTTTTCTTCATATCTAGGTTCCTTCAGTGCTACCATGCATTGGCCTAGTGCTTGGCCTTTTATACAGCAAGATGGCTAGGGCACTGCAAGCATATAAGCAATGGTTCATCAATTAACATTTCTTAATAAATAATTTTATAATGCCCATTAGTTTCCATTAAAGGGATACTGAATCGAAACTTAATATATACCTCTCACGTTCAGAAATAACCTAACATAATCAACTCTATCTGCTAATGACACTTGCACTCTTGTATTTCGAGCGGATGGCTATATTTTTCGTTTCAAAGGACCAATTCGAGCCAGCGCTCGAAGATCGGCCATTGGAGAGCACGATGCATCACGGGAGACGTGATGTCAACTGACCCAGCATAGGCAAAGCTGCTTGGGGGCTGGCGTAGTTATGAGCTCTGCCACTTGGTGTTGTCAACGCATTACTACCTGACCCTTTTAGTTGCCCCTCCTCACACTCCCCGCAGTACTTGAATAGGAGGGGAGGGAAGCAAAATCCGATTGGACAGGGCTCATGCGTATGCAGCTTGCTGCCATACTTTCGCGGGGCGGCGCACCTTTTGAGATCATAGTGACGTAACAAACTTCAATTAAATAATGTTTTGGTGTCTTTTCGAGCAAAAAAAAAAAAATTCACATCTCCATGGTGTGGTTAGACGTGGTCGACATTTAGACAATAAAATATGTGCTAGAAATTCGTTGCAGTATCCCTTTATCACTTACTGCAGAGATATGGTACACTGGTTTTGCAACTTCTGAAATATTTGAGAGCACATACAAAACTGTCGAACTCTTTAATCGAGGTGCAGTTTTCTGCGACCTTGATACTGCTTTCAACTAAACTTTAACTTTAACTCAACTTTAACTAAAAGTTATATCAATGACCTTCCTAGAGTGAAGATGAGATCAGAGGTCCCCTGCCAGAACCCGAGCATCTAGAGTTTCATCTGAACGATGACCTCTTGAATGAAATTGACCTGGCGAAAGCGGAATACCTCAGACTGGTAAGATGTTTCGTGACATTTGTTTTCTCATGGGTTTGCTGATACACCAGATATCATAGGGAGGGGTGTTTCACTGCATCCACGGTGGAAGCAATGTTGGCATTCATTTTTTAATGCGAAAGCATTAACTGTCCGATGGAACAAAGCCGGCATCGTCTGTAACAGCGAAAAACGGCACCTAAATTCTGTCTGTAGCAGCAAAAAACGGCACGTAAATTCCCATTGGCTGAGTGAAATGACACCTGAATTCCCTTTGGCTGCGATGCGTCATGTGGCTTCATAGCAATGGCATCATTGTTGCTGAGGAGCCAGCCAAACTGCTAACGGCGCAGCGGGAGGGGCGGACAAGGGTATGCGCTGGCCTGACATGATGCCTAACTTTAGGCTTATCGTTACGCTTTGAAGTCTAACGTCGTCAACTGGTACGCAACGCTGTTTTACGTGAGTGGGGGACCCAAGCATGCGCTGGCCTGACGTTCGGCCTAATGTTACGCTTTGAGGTTTAACGTTGTCAACCGGTACCCATAGCTAGGATGATGATGATGATAAGAGGACACGTGATTTCAGCACGCGCCACGCCGAGCTTCGCACTCCCGCCACTTCCTCACCCAGTGGCGCATCAGTTACCGGCGAGCCAGGGCGGTCTATGCTGCGCACTGCCACACTCTGTGCAGGCGCTGCAGCCGTGCAGGTGCTGCAGCTGCTTCTGCTCCTCTCAGTGCCGAGAAACATGGCAGCACCTGAAGCATCTATAGGGTGTCCCAAGTCACCAGGCTCGACCTAAAGTGGACCGTAAGAATCGACGCTTGCCCGTAGCAATCTTAACTTTTCGTCAAAGGTGTAGTTCACGGGTGGTTTTCTCTTGTAAAATTGCAAAGCGTAGCTCCCTTTCTGTAAAACATAGGGCCAAAATACTTGCCAGGGTCAACAGTGGGCGGCGACGTAGACGACCAAGTCCAGTAGCAGGGCGCGTTTGACGCTCGTATTGATAGATGGCGCTACCTCCTTATCGAGACAAAGACCCCTAATCGAGACTGCTTGTGACCACTGTGGTTCATTGAAATGAACAGAATCTTTTTGTAATGTACCTCT
>JAZHYW010040783.1:0-26440 GCA_037355805.1 Ixodes ricinus | reverse complement strand
TGCCTGTTTTAATATTTCTGACGTCTTTGTCTTTTATGACACAGGCTTGCACGGTAAACCACTTCAACGTGCTTGCGATTGTCACCGAGGGTGAGAAGTTTAGAATTGGAATGCAATGTGCCAGTTATGACATAGTAAAAATAGTAAAAAAATGTGTAGTTTTAACTTCTTTCATGCAATATGGCCGGCGAAAAATCAACGAACGGATTTATCGGTTGGTTAGTCTATTAAAGGGTAGCGATCAGTCGGGTTAATTTTCTAATTAAACCACAGCTCCAATGAGCATTCAATGTTTTATGAAAGCTATTGCTTGTTCGAGAAAACAGAAATACGTGGGACAAGTGGTTGGATACGAACCAACACACTAAGATTATGGAAGCTTGCGACTTAATAATAATCGCTTTGCTGTATTTTCACGCATGTGAAACGATACAACACAACCTTTACTAAGACGAAACGACAATTAAAACATCAAACATTTCATGAGAAGGGTCAAGCTCAGCCTGAAACGGGCTTGCGTCGTCGATGTCGACACTTCTGAACGTGCGCCCGTAGCAGACGACGCACGGTGGTATCCCCGCTTTCGCGAGTTTCCAATTTCGGCCGCACGGTGGCGACACGGTTCGATCTCGAGGCGAATACCCCGAAAGCAGTCGTCAGAGAATGCGAGCTTGATCCACTTCGGCTTTTGTGCCGAGCTGGGCAGAGTGCAGGCTGCATTGTTCATGGAGGCCGGAGTGGAAACAAAAGAGCCCCTCCTCCCCTCACCGGAGAACACGAACTCCAGCCGAACGCTGACGCCGCGTTCGGTTATGTCGGCCGAGCGCTGAGTCATTGTATTTGTTGTCCCCATCCGTGTAGTTCTAAAGTTAACCGCTTGGGGCGTCACGGTCGCTCCTCCTCCCCAACAGTATAAGTGCTGTTCGCGCACAAGTACCTCGAAGTCACGCATGCTCCGTTGCATTCCCTCACCTAGTCACACCCCGACTGATACCATTTTGTGAGGATTTAAATATTTTTGCGCTTTAAAACCGGTTCCCTCATACGTCGCAGCGCTAAATCAACACTACGAACAGCGCTGATTTAGCAATAGGGAGTTTTCGTAGATCGTTTCTTCCGCTGTCCCGCAGCGCTCTCCGCAACCCGCTACGAGATCCGGGTTTCTACAGCCAAGGCCATCGGCGCGCAGGCGCGGTAGCGGCCTTTTCGTTGCGGAAAGCTTAGCGGAGGGAAGAACGCGGTCCACGAAAACTCCCTAATGACTTGAACGCAACTTAGAGCACTGATGCAATGCTGTATCACAAATCTAGCGCAAAGTCAGCCCCGCATTAGAAAGATCAGATGGCGCTAAGGTACCGCTAAGGTGTGTCTGAACAGGCCTTTATGGTTCGCCATAATCCTACGTAAGTCAGTAGAACGGCACACCGACTCCGAACTCCGATTTGGGATACGATTTTTGAATGCAAGAAATGCCAGATTATGCCGACAATGATTCATGGGCAAATTTGAGCAATTTATACGCTTGTGGGAAGGTAAGCCAATTCAACTTTTAATAATATCCACAGAAATTACAAATAATTACTCGAGAAGGCAATTGATGTAGACGAGTGGAGCTTTGACTGTAACCGGACCGTTAGTGTTCTTATTCATGTTCCTGGTCCGCTTGACAGAGCACGGGTCCGTTCTTTTCTTCGGTCTGCTGCTTTTATTCAGACAAAAGCCAATCAATACGGTCACTGCAGCTACGTCACGCCTGACCCTACTGTAACAAATCGACAGTTCGTAAAGTCGACGCACATTCCTCACATCTTGGTTAAAAATTAAAATACAACTAAATGTATACAACGTACCCCCCCCCCCCCCCAAACCCCTTTCACTGCAAAAAGGTATAGTAGGGTCGGGTAAGCACTTTGGCGCAGTTTAGTGTAAACGGCGCAGCAATCGCATTCCTCAACGCCGAGTGACCAATCAGATTTTTGCTGCTCATCTTTCACTCATCGATTGAAACTTCATTCGGTGCCATGCGTAACAGCAGTTTCTTGCAGAATACCAAAGACCCTGGCAATACTAATAAAAAAAGTCAAAATTTGTATAAAAAATTAATTTGAGTCGCATTACTACATTGGAGACATTGGGGGTATCTGAATAACAAAAGATTGGGCAATTAAAGGGACACTGACACCCCCAAAAATTTGTTTTATTTTTTGCCACGCAATTTATTATGGTGCCAGAAGACTACCCAATCAACATTTTGCTACAGCGTCACATATATTTCTAATAAAGCAAAAAAAAAAATAAACGCAACTGCTCAAAATTGAAATTGCACTGGGGAGGAAGAACAAATATAGAGGAGAGTGTTGGGGGAAATCACGGGGCTGTGTCTTTTTTTTTTTTGTCTTTTCTTTTCTTTAATTAACGTATTTGTGGCTTTTTAGAAGCGACAAAAAATGGGTATCACGAATTTCGAGTTGCAAATTTTGTTCTGGGTAGTTGGGCTCTCACATATCATGTACAAATAAAAAGCTAGGCGAGCATAAATACACTGTCAGTGCCCCTTTAAAGGGACACTGACACCCCCCAAAACTTTTTTTATTCATTTTTTGCCAGGCGCTTTATTATGGTGTCGGAGGACTACCCAAATAATATTTTGCAACAGAGTAGCGTATTTTTTTAATAAAGCCAAAAGACGCAACTGCTCGAAACCGAAACCGAAACCCGCGCACGGAGGTCGGAGAAGTGGAGAGGAGAGAGTGAGTGGCGGAAGTCACGTGGCTACACCCGACCGTGCGCTTTTTTTTTTTTTCCCTTTACGTAGCAGACGACATGCGGCGTAGCGGGAACTGTTTGCCGTGCGATTCTTTTGCAGTTATGTTTGTTCCGCTCGCTGTTCTGTACTCCAAGATGAGTTGTTTTGTACATTGAGGAGTTGGAGATGAGTAGTGAGTGCCCGTGGTGAATTTCCATGATCGGCTCCGAAAAGAATACACCCAAGATGTTGCGTGAAGAGCTGGCTCACATGTCCTGCGTCCGAAAAAAGTGGCATTGTGCGACAGAGTTTCCGAAAGATCAACGGGATCGGGACCAATGGCTGGCTGCAATTCCTGTAGAACATTTACGGGCACCTCGGAAAGCGGACGCTACCTGATTTATATGCTCCTTGCATTTTGTGGAAAGTGATTACATTGAGTTCGCAGGTGTCTAAAAGGAAATCCCATACCATTTAATTCAGCGACGTTTCGTCCACAACATTTGTTAATTTTTTCTTTGTTTCTTCAGTGATAATTGTAAAAAAATATGTAAACATCGGAAAATGTTTGAAAAAGAAAAAAAAAAAGGACGCTTTCACTGGGGATTGAAACCGGTCCTGCCGCGTGTGAAGCGGACGGATTTCCCACTGAACTATTGGGAGACCTCCTTACTGGGGGATCTCTTTCCTTAGTAATAATTCCGCTGGTAAACTGTAAGTTGGGAAGTTTGCTGCCGATTTTCCTCCAGCAAAAGCACTCCCGGGTCGAAGACGGGAAGCACCACGCATTGGCGACATTCGCACCTAGTAAAGAAATCGTACGCGTGCATATTCAACTCGAAGTAGACACTTCGTGCTTGACGTTTGCGCGAGCGATGTCTTCAGCCACGAGAAGGGAGCGACCGCTCGGCGACGTCTTCGTGCAAATCGGCTTGGTGGTCGGGCGTGTCGTACGGGATGAATACCAATTCTTTTGATCAGTCCCAAATCTATCTTTTAAAGGCAGACAGAATTCGTCGGTACCGCGAACGACAGTTCTGAAGTAGAGGTCCCACGCCAGGCGTCCGCTGCCATCGCCGTCCCCGAGAGTCCCACGGTACGCGAAACGACGCACGCACAGAATGCTTCCAATTCTCTGTAGAACTTTTTTTTTTTTTTCAATCAACGTATTTGCAGCTTTTTAGAAGCCACAAAAAATGGGTTTCATATTTTTTCTATTTTTAATATTGAGTGTAGCCTTCAGTGACCAACGACTTTGATTAAATTTGGTGGTCGCGTCGAAACCTTAGAAAACGGCCCGTGACCACAGGAAAAGAGGGTGAGCGACGCTGGAACCGGCCAGTTCTCGATCGGCGGTTTTCGGGCGGAAAGAAACCGAATCTCGAGTCGCAAATTGTGTTCTGGGTAGTTGGGCTCTCATATGTCATGTACAACTAAAAACCTCGGCGAGCATAAATACCCTGTCAGTGTCTCTTTAAGCACTTGCTGCTCTCCGGGGGCAGAGAACAGACAGGATACCGAAATCCTTCCTGGCCAAACTGTTAAAAACAAATCACAGTTGTTATACACATCTTCAGGCATTTTAAGAGCGCATGTGATGAACTACCAGTAACCTTCTCCTTTGGACTGCTCCATATGGCTATTCTGTGTAATCAGGAATGAGTAAGCCAGCTTAAGAATTGCTCAAATACGTTTCCCCACAACTTAAAGGGTGACTGCAAAGAAACAAGTGTTTTTTGAAACAGCCTAATTGGGACAAGCATGCAACAAAACAAATCTTCCGCGAAAAAACAATTTTTTTTAGCAATATATACGCCACAGGACGTAATTTAGCCGGAGTCACCTGTCCACATTTTAAACTCCCGCTCTTTCGACGCGCGTGGAGTGGCTGCAATACGTCACTCGGTGACGTATAATACCAACTTTGTGGCGCGCGATTTAAAACTGAAGAAATAGCCGCAAACTAAAATCAGTCTCGCGCAATAAATATTGCTGTAAAAAATTTTATTTTTATTTTTGCGGAAAAACTGTTTTGTGGCATGCTTGTCCCAATTAGACTGTTTAAAAATAACTTTTTTTTTCTTTGCAGTTACCCTTCAATTGCTCGACTCGCGCCTAACAAATAATGGTGGCAACGAGAGAGCCAACAACTCGCTGTCAAAATTTAGTAATTTATTGCATCTTCCGTAGCCTTGTGGCAGTCGAAAATAAACGATCATCTTGTCTCCGAGTCCTCTCGCCCACCTTTTTGTTTTCTTTTTCTTCTTTCACAGTATCCTTCCTTGGCTGGCGGAGCTCGCGGCGCAGATGTTTGGCAGGTGGTCAACTCTCTTCGACCTTGCACGCTTCACTCACTTTTTTCAAGGCTAAAAATCATGTACTAGATACAGTAAGAACGTAATTTTGCATTAAAAAATAAAATAAAAATATCAGCCCTGGGAGCCTTTTGTCATGCTTTGCCGCTTTGCGCGATCGTGGGAGAATCATCATCCCTCGACCCCAGAGCAGGAAAGGATGCCCTCCTCACCTAACAGTTCCCACCATTTCCAAGAACAAACAGGTTCCGAGATGCGGGGGACGCGATGGTGTCCCAAACAAGACGCAACTAAGCAGTGAAAGGCAAGACTTTGTGTCATATATTTTATTTTTTAATTAAAATACTAGAGTAACACATGTCTTCACACGAGTTCTGGTATGACACAGTTTGTAATATAAAATACAATGCAGACCATGAGACGATGTCCCAATCACCGGTCTGTCTTGTGAAGGCTGCAAGGCTTGCACTCGCAATTTTCGCTGGGGTGGAGGACGTACAGACATATGCGCTCACAGACACGAAAACACCCTGCGAGTTATGAATGTGACCGGAGGAAAAACGTGCAGCATTATGGCAATAAATTTCAATCAGCGTTCGATCCTGTCTGCAGTGCCAGTTACAAAAGTGCAGTAAAGAATCTATTTCGTACTTGTGACAATTAAAATGCATGCGATGCATCTCAATCCACGAACAAAAAAGATTGTCGAGCGCACAAATTACTCGTCTATTCTAAAACGACAGATGCCTTCAAGAATAAGTGTTCAAGCATAAGTGTTCAAGAAGGTATTGAATACCTGTCAAGTGTGACACTAAGCAAAAATAAAATAATATGGTTTCTTAAAGCTTATCATTTTGGTACGAGGACAGCATAATCAGGCAGAGAAGTGCTACACAATGACTGTTCAAACCACAAAACAAAAACTGAAATTAAAAGAAAAAAGGAAAGTGCACTAATTCTATGAGTTCACTTTCAGCTGCAAAGTGAACTCTATGAGTTCACTTTGAACAAATTAAAATTAACTGTGAAAAAAAACAGCCTTTAAAAATTGTGATATGATGCTCATTCCTGGAACTGCTTATGTGAAAAAGGTGACAGACTTTCATGAGCATGCTCCATAGGACTGAAGTGGATTAAGAAGAGGCGTGAAACAATGCAAAGCTTTTCACAACATCGTCATGAATATTACATATTTGAAGTAAAAGGCCTAAAGACAGGGACAGAAGATAGATGCTAAGAGGACACGGCGTGTCCTGTTGGCATCTAAAATACCGTGTCCTGTCAGCATCTATCTTCTGTCCCTGTCATTAGCCATTTTACTTAAAGAATGTACAACCAACTAGTCTAACTTGCCTTCTTAAAATTATATAATTTTTTTCTTAATAACCACATCGCCCACATGATGGGTTGTGACTTGTTCCAAATATTGTTGGACCCCAGCACCTTAATTCTCGGTTACCTGGAACCTGTCATACTATGCACATACCACACATACACACATGCAAAATATCCTATAAAATGCATGTAGCAAAGTGTGTAAAAATAGGTAATGGTGCACATAGAAAAATATAGATCACAGAATCTCAGGCATAGTTTTTCCAGCTCTCACGAGTCCCCTGAGACTTAGAGCTTGGCAGCGAGCAGGATGCTTTGCATGTCCGTAAATGAGTGCACTATTTCCTTGTACAGGGCACTGGCATTGGTTTCTGTGCTGTCCCTAAAGGCAGATATGGCGATGATGATTCTGAAAATGTCCAGAGAAAAGCACACCACACGTTGATCTCTAAATCTAAGATCACTCCTCAGATCTGGACATGGAAGGAAGTTTCCATGAGTTAATCGATTTGGAATCAAGCCAGTCAATCCAAATCTTGACATCTTTAAGTAGGTACTCTTTTCTGGTAAGAAAAATTGCAGAATGATAGCATTTGGATGGTAACCTTTCATTGGGGACTGGTAATGCAGAGAAGTTGGAAACCGTGTTATTTGACTTGTACTCAAAGGAATTTAGTTCTTTTAAGATGATGTTGATATCATAATTTGTACTTATGGTGATTGGTTGTTATACACTTGTTATTACTTTTTTTTCAAAATTAACATCCTTAAAAACCTGCAAAATTTATTTTTATTATTCATTTTTTTTAAATGAATACTCCTGACATGGCTTGAAAGTGTAAACAGTATTGTAAATAAATTAATGAATTCTATACTCATATTACGATGAGCATATCAGTGATATAAATGCTATCCAGCCAGCGTGTCAGAAGTCAAACCAACAGTATTGTAAACTGACCTTGTTTCTTCGATACTGTAGAATGCCCCATAGCCATCCTTGCACATTGGAGCCACACAGCCAATGAGGGGTGTGTAACCATTGCAACTGGTGGATAAGATGAAGTTCCCATTGCCACCACTGAAAGGAACAGAAGAACAGTGCATCATCAAACACTATCAGTTATACCACAAAATGCACAGAAACTACACTAACACAAAAATTACCACCTGCTGGGACTTGTCCAGTTAACCAGAAACTTTAACAGGGGACATGGCCTCGGAATTCAAATTTTTCAGAAATGGTATGTTTATGTTTGTTAACTTTCAAAGAATGGTTTCAGAAACTTTCATTTATAAACATGCAGGATTTATCTCACAATAAATTATTTTCGACATGTCGGCAGCCCTCCGAGTCAGCAGGGAGCAAGTTTTTTGCATTCTTTATTTAGCGCTGCTTCATACTCGTCAGAACATCTCATGCTCATTGGAAGCGCCATTTACTCTAGATTTAGCCTGTTGAAGCTTTCCAAGTTTACAAGTATCAATGGCCAGGAGGACCCAATACATCCAAACAGAAAAAATTCTGAAAATTTAGTATGAGCAATTTTTTTGGTTGAGACCTGAAACAGGGTTTACGATTGGTCCCTCCCGGTGACGTGACATTGTGTCATCTTCAGTAACACCCATTTACAGTATCTTCCACTTCAGATCCTATTCCTGCTTTGCTGCTCTTCCTTAGTGCGATTTGCCTCTTAGTTCTTGCCAGTTTATCTGCCAAGAAATGCCTGCTACAAAAGCTAGCATGCCTACAAACAACACAAACTGGTAGCTACTGCCAGGGGAACAAGGAAGTCTCAAAGAGGAAGGTGCTAACAATGCGCCAGGTGAATTTTGCCTACCTCGGACTCGCAGAAAAGAAAGAAACCTAAAGTTGAAACTTCAAATGCATTTTTCTCAGTTTCACTTTTTGGCAGGAAATGTGGTATGAGGAAATGTATCATTGGACATTTTGAAAGTGTGAAAATTTCATTCAGTGGTGTCCTTGACTGAAATTTCCTGAGGAACAAGTTAAGGTACTCATAATCTGAAAAAGCTAAATTCTTCATGACAAAAACTGAATATTTTAAAATGCAGAAATTTGTTAAAATCGTTTGCTCTTTTTGGGTGTTATTGTTTTTCTCTAGAATTGCATTTTCTACAATTAATTTTTACCTTAACTTGCACTATGGATATTCTACTTCACATTAAACAAAACATTTTGTGGATTGCAATTATTATTTTTCTTAAATACATTTCCTAATAAAGTAACTTTTTTCTGGAGCTTGTTAAGCATAGTATGTTGTAGAATTGGCCTATAAGACTGAAACTTTAGATGTCATCAATCCTAATGGGGTTCAATTCACCCTGAAAGTTTGAATCAATTTGAGACAATGGTTCAAAAGTTGACCCTCCCAGGCCATGTCCACCCTTGAACTGGCAAAACCACAAGATATTCAAGAGGGGCAGTGCTGAGGTCTTCTTCATAGCATTGTTCTACTTTGAATACATTAAAGAATCACACATTGACTATATAGTTGTTACTACGTAATGACAGGCTGAAACATATCAGGAACATTCAGATTTTCATAAAATGGCACCATTTTTAATAAAGCTCGGTTGGGCTTAGTAGCTTTGTGACTTGCTTGATGTTGAACCAATGCAAGACAAAACTTCTAAATAAAAGATTGAAAATGCAAATTAAAAAGTATAAACACAACATACCTTTAAAAAATATACCATAGAGCAAGCATTAAAACATTCCAAAAGCATATTAACATCTTTTTAAGAACAGAATACCAAGATAATCCCATCTAATATTGCACTAGCTACATACTTCAATTCTGTAACACCCTTGCTGCTGCACATTGTGATCAAAATATAATAAAACAAGAGTGCATACAAACAGATGTGATGACATGGTCACCTCAGCTGGACCACTGCATTTAAAAAATCAATAACATGGGCAAAGCTTGCAGAAAATAAATGCAACAACTCTTCATTGTCACCTTCCCCAAACGAGTCATACTGGTAATTTATGTCACAGCATATTGGCACTCCATATGATGAGGCCATACACCCGAGAATCTAGGTTATAGACCGACATGCGGAGCGGCTCTGTTTACCAACACGGCTGGAAGGCCGTGCTAGTGCGGAAGCTATGTGGGCAAAAGTGGCACCGGCTCTCAGTGTTTTCGCCATTGCGTTGTGTAGCGTGCGCTCGCTGTTGACGTTGTAGGGACGCTTCTAGCTTTATTTGTGCGTCGTATTTCCTGACAACGTAGGTCGTATGCTATGCCCGACTATTTGAGCTCGCTACCCGAGCCTGAACGGCAGCGGTATCGAAACAAACTGTGCGTGGACGGCGTTGCCTTCGAGGATCCGTACGCCGCAAACAAGGCCTGCTGGACTTCCGACGTGAAGTTGCTGCCACCGAAGTCGACGGCTCACGTCGTCGTTTATTTAGTTTTTTCGCCAAGCCAGTTGACGGCCGACACGGTGCAGGCGCACAAGTCTCTCGAGGCCTACGATTACTTCGAGTCGGTTTCCGCACTGCCGGCGGGATCAGCAGACTGTGGGTCTGCGGAAGTGTATTTATTAATTGATTAAATACACACAGCGTCTTCGAGTCAAGGTATGATATTTTTCCTACCTTCATGACCACAAGGCATGACAAGCAGTAACGCTTTGTCCGTTCTGCAGTCTTGGCGGTAACACGTTACAAGTAACGGCGTTACCAGGAACGCGTTACTTTTTTCAGTGACGTAGTAACCTACTCGTTACTTTTTCGACACAGTAATGGGTAACATACTTACGTTACTATTTCAAGTAACATAGCTACGTTACTCGTTACTACTTCCCAAGTCTTATAGAAATACGGACTTCAATTTTTTCTGTGTTTTTAGGCGTCAAGCCATGTGAATTTTTGAGTTTTCTGCAGTTTTCTTTGCGTTTTTTCTCGTGAGTATTTAGGTGAAACCGTAAAAAGAGATAAAGTAATTATGTTCAGTTTCTGCATAAACATAATGTTTCTTGATATATGAGTTTATGCATACCTGTATCGTCAAAACAGTAAAAAGTGTTAAATCATAATTTAAAAAGTAACGCAGAAGCAACGTGCGTTACTTTTTATCGGTAACGCGTTCCTTTTATTTTTAGGTAACGTAGCGAGGTAACGCGTTCCTTTTATTTGCAAGTAACGAGTAACGTATTTCGTTACTTTTTTCGGTAACGCCTACAACACTGCCGTTCTGTCGCCGATCCCCTTCTGCTTGGTAGCACGGGCGTAGCGAGCCTCCGACGAGCGCTTGGCCGGTGCTTTGTGCGCAAACACCGTGGGAACAAAATCCGGGTGGTCTCGATCAGACGACGGTTTCCCTGCACATAAGCAAGCCTCGGGACGGAGATTGAAATGGAAGCCGCACTTGCCTTCAAGAAAGTGCTTGCCGCACAAACGGTCGTTCGCGCGAGGCGACCATTCTTTTCGATCCACGGATATTATCCACCTTCTGTGCCTTTCAGAGTCTGCCGGGAACTTGTGGAAACTCACTCGGCTACTTTTTCTGTACCTTTCGGTGCAATTAACGGCAACACAGCTTCGCGGCATGCTGAAATGCTATGACGCCCATGCGAAACGTGCGCCTTTCTGCCCACACCACCCGGCTCCGGCGCGATCGCAGAGCCGCCGCAGCTCCGCTGACGTCAAGACCGCGTGTCGGTCTAGAAACACAACATTGTTCGTCCTCAGCCTTTTGCAGCAGCAGTTTCATTGGCCTTTCTTGTAATAAAGGGCTGCAGGACCATGAACTAAACATGCCATTTCCTCACACCTGCAAATATGAGTACCTAATCAAAATAAATGGGCCTGTGCATGGCTAAGTTTATCAGAATGGATTTCTGACTGCCTCAGAAAACATTCATCATCCCTTGAAAGATTGCTGTTTTGAGTAGCACTACAAACTTTGTGAATAAATATTTTGAGGATGGAAACCATGCAAAAGGCCCAGTCTTCATTCTCCAGGCAAGTAACAGCTTAATAAAACTGGACAAAAAATTTTTTTTTCGTCATTGAATAAAGGCACATTAAGACTGTAGAGGTTATTTTATTGCCTATCCGTGAGCGACAAACTTATTTTACTTTCCCAGTGCGTTTCATCTCAGTTTATGTTCATAAGGCTCAAATTCCATCATGCACAACTACTGCTTTCCTTCCAGTTTAACCTCACACATCTCATTAGGTGGAATTGCCTTTCTGCAACAACGGCAACTGTTGAAGATCACAAACGATCAAAAACGCTTTAGGTAAGATTGTATAGCTCGAGCAATTTTTACTAGAAGTATGGTGCTACTAACAACAGCATTGTTCCTTTTTTTTTTTTTTTTATTGATTGTAAACTTGTTTTTTTTAATGCCTTTAATTCCAAGGGTTTCCTACTAGTGTTTAAAAAAATTAATAAAGGGGTCAAAGTTGCAAATGTGCAACAATTGCATGCTTTTCAGATAAGAAGATAAGATGATCAGATGAAGATAAGGTCATAGGTGCTTGTACAGCAAACAGGTTGGATGCATACATGTGAATGGATGGACGTCACCCCTAGTCGAAACATTACCCTCACCAGCTGGGTTTAACAAAGGTACAAGCATAACGTTAATGTGTCCGGATATACTAGTCGCTTCATCTATAACGCAATATCATGTAGTCAGTGGCTATAGACCTGAATCACTCATAGCACTATTCAAGAAGCTGTGCAGAGATTTGAACTAAAAGCGGTGCTGCTGTTCCATTTGTGTCTCCCGTTTTCTTTCATCACAAAATCGAGAAATACAAACCAAGAAGTGTCTTGAGGACTCAGGAGGTGCTACTCCAATGCGAGCTCAGGAGCAGACACGGTGTAAGAGTGCTCTAAAGGTAACCCCTTACCTCTGACGAAGGAAGGGTCATGGAACAACTCCGGCATGGGCGTACCGTCTTCGAGGGCGATCAGGGCAAGTCCCATCAGGTGCCTGTCACAACCTGTGAGCAAAAGCACTGCCAGCTGTTTCAATCGCTGTGGAGGTTATAACAAGTACGAGGAAACATATTGGCATACAACTGCTTTAGTCCAAAAGGAAGGCGTTCAAGGAACACTGAACAGGAGCTCATATTTTCTCTGAAAATTAAGTTTTCTATATGCTCAGATTGTTCTATTTTTAGGGACGCTGATCCCTCAAAACAAACCTGAAAAAGCTAAGCCAGTTATTTTAGTTCTCTCGTCTCAGGGTTTAGTTCTTTTCTAGCCAAATGCAAACCATATCCAAACACGTGCATGCTTAAGAATGACCCTAAGAAGTTCTGGAAAGTCATAAAACCTAAATCTCATACTGCAATCACACTTAGAAATGACGGTGACACGTTGGTTCAGGATGACGAATGAGCCGAATTACTGAATGACGCTTTTCGTTACATATTTCCCAAGAGAGTAGCAAAGCCTTTTTTCTCCTCTTCCCACTATTCCTACACCCATGTCTGGGTTTGTATTTGAACCTGCAGGCATGTATGAAGCTCATTGACAATTTTAATATCTCTTCATCAGCAGGCATGGATAACATAAATGCAAAATTCTAAAAAAACACTAAAGACTTAGCTAGCGTGATATTAGCTAAAATATTTTCACAATCCCTTTCAAGTGATTGTGAATATAACTGGAAAGTGGCAAGATTGTCCCAAATTTCAAAAATCGAGACAAATACTCCTCATTCAACTATCGACCCATCTCCGTAAAAGTGTCTTATGCTAATCGAGCATCTTATCTACACTAACATCATCCAGTTCCTGTTAGAACAACTGTTTCATCAACCCATCCCAGCATGGTTTTCGAAAAGATTTTTCATGTGAAACTAAACTTGCATTCTTTACCCATGAAATACATATTAAACTTGATTCTAACATTCAAACTGACGCCTATCTTCGTGGAATTTGCCAAAGAATTTGATAAATTTCCTCATAGACGACTCGTATACAGTTGAACCGCGATCTAACGAAGTCGTCTTTTGAGCCGAAAAATTTCGTCACTACCGACTCTTTCAGAAAGTCAATAAAGCGAACCGTTCGTCAGCTCTCAGTACACTGGTATGTTATGACTACTGTGCGCATGTCGGTTAACCAAGTATTTTCAACGCCGACGTATGCAGCAGTCTTCAGGTTCTTTTTTGCTGTACTTGAACCACTGGCACTTACGGTGGCTATGATGCTATCTTTTAATTTCAAGATTGTCGAAAGTGAACTCTGCAAAATGCCGTACCTCTCGGCAACAGTCTTTTTTTTTTCTCCATTTGTCACTTGGCGATTATTTTCACCTTGATGTCGAGAGCTAGAACTTTTCTTTGCGCGGTAGGCCACTCATTGTTCCGGAAAGACCACACTCGATGCACGGAACAATATTTGTTGTTCGTTGGGCGTAGGCAGTCATGGGCACGTTACCAGTAAAAAGTAACAGTGCTACAGTTACAGTTACCTAGCGGAAAAAAGTAACTCTGTTACAGTTACACTTACCGGCTTCCAAAAGTAACGTGTTACAGTTAGTTACTGCACAAGACAGTAACGCTGTTACTTTCTCGTTACAGTAAAAAAAGAGACACAAGAAATCACACACCAAAACAATATTGTTTTTCTTGTTACACATATACAGTCGCCAACCGATTTTTCGGACTCCGATAATTCGGACTTGTTCGATATTTCGGACCTAAAGGCGGAACCGTGACTTACCCCATAGAAATAGTGTATATTCACGACCAATGTTTCGGACAGCTTGAAGTCCGAAAGTTCGATTATTCGGACAAAATCGTCGCGAGCGATCGGCGGAAAACACCACCGAGAAGCGGCCATTTTGAATTCTTTGTTGTTGGCTGCAAATGGATTGGCTTGGCTTGGCAGCGCTACTTGAGTACTCTGAGTTTTACCGCTAGGTGACGCTATGCTAGCCCTTTTTTCCATTTAGCTGCACGTCATCATCATCATCATTATCGTTTTGCTTTGTTTTTCCGTTCCTTCGCGTCGCCAGTCGCCATTTTGCGCTCGTGGATTTGCGCCTCTCATCTTGTTCGGACAACGCTGGCTTGGACGTCATGGCCCCATCTGTTGTTCTGCCACCGCGATGTGTCGTTAAGAAGCGCAGAAAGTACTCGACCATAACGCTAGAAAAGAAGGCAGCGATTCTCAAGCTAACAGAAAGTTGCCGAACGGAAACGGAGGTGTAACCTGAAACGAGGCACCATTTACGGCTTTTTTAAGCCCACTTGGAAGTAATAAAGGCAAGTTTTTCAATCTGCCGATTTTTCGGACTGCTCTATTATTCGGACGTTTTTCGGTCCCCGCGAAGTCCGAATAATCGGTCGGCGACTGTAGTGAGAAGAAAGATAAACTGAGAGATTAGAAAAATTTAAACCCGAAAGGTGTTTCTTTTTTGTGTCATTCACCGTTTGAGCATTTTGACGTGCATAATTTATTTACAATAATTGTTATAACTTAGAATCAACTGTTTTTCAAAATAGTCATCGCCCGTCGGTCCGCTGTTAGTGAACGTTTTCGTTTATTTTTCCCTATGAAACAAACGAGGACACAGATGGTCACATAATTACCTTACAGGATATACTCGGAAGCATGCCTAAACATAGCAGGTCAAGCAGCTTCGAAAGAATATAGGGAAAAGGAGACGAAGTGAGCCCTTCTGGTGCTGTACGAGTGTACGACGACCACCACGGCGTCTCGTGTCCGAAACGCCAGCTGTGGAAGACTAGTCCGCATACACGCATCATCGCTTCATCTGGAGCACTGCATAGGTTCCACAACAAAGTGTCCTTCCATTGGGGTGTTTCTTGAGGCTACCAACGAAAAAGGCAATTGCACTCGAACCTGCCTTCGTGTTTACTCGAACGGCTTCAAAGGGAAGAATTACGCTAAACAAGCGCCAGGCTTTCTGCAGCCATATGGGGACGGCTTCTTTGAAAACGAATAGGGAAGAGGAAACGGCGACCAGCCGGGTGTAAAAACAACAGCACGGACATATCCGACAAAGGGGAAGGGAGAGGGGAGGTGGGGGCGGGTGCAGACACAGCCCAGACGGAATACTCGGAGACATGTCGCACGACCACCAACACCCGCAGATGGTCCCCACAAGAGAAGAGTGAGCCAGAGTCGGTGAAATCGGCATTGTTTGCTCACCCCTACCACCGGGCGACGCTTCCTTCATCTCCCGGTTTCGTGCTGACTCGTCTGTCCATTCTCGGTCGTGGGCTTAACCAGGCAATTTTTTGCTCGTTTAATGCATGTATTTTTTCTTTTTTTTTTTTTGCCGGCGAGGTGTTTTGAGATAAATACTTCAAGATGGCAATTTCACCATGTCCGTGGCAGTAGGTTCTAATTTATATAGTAAAAAAAGTAACTGGAACGGCCTGAACAGTTACAGTTACCCAACAAAAAGTAACAGTGTTACAGCTACAAGTTACCAGTATTAAAGAGTAATGCGTCAGCAGTAAGTGTTAGTCAAAAAAGTAACTAGTTACCGGTAACGCGTTAGTAGTAACTAGTTACTGCCCAAGATTGGCGTAGGTGCAACGTAATGGCGGACTTTTTCTCACGAGGAGAGGCGTCACCATCATCATCAATTTCACCACCACCACCGTGTATTTTTTTTTATTTCGTGAAAAGATAATGTTTCCACATTTTGTATGTTAGTTTTCACAATAAAGTTTGTTTCATCATTCTTTTTCTGTAGAGCCGCCAATGGTAAAATGCGCATTTCCAAGGACTTATTAAATCAAAACTTCAGTGCAAAAGTACTTTGCTCACTCGAGAGATAAGATGCACTGTCTTCAATGATGCGTAATAGGGAGACATAAAAAAATTTGTTAAATCGCTGATTTTCGTAGATCGGGGTTTGTTAGACGAGTGTTCAACTGTACAAGCCTTCTAAACTCAACTTAGATTCCTCAGATTCTGAACTGATCATTCACTTTTAACTAACAGACAGCAACTTGTTACCGCTTAACCAGTCATCGTCTCTAGCTCCAGTCATCAGTGGTTCCTCAAGGATCAGTCCCTGGGACCCTTCTATTTTTAATTTAAAGTATTGATTGATGCTTTATATCAATAACACTGCATGCTCATCTTTTCGCTGACACTCCACTGTGTCATCTATAACCAAGTGACTAACCTATCAGATCCCTACCTATCCATGATGACCTCAACTTATCCAGCATATGTGTAAACCATAGTAGATGTCTCTCAACGTCCACAAGTGTAAGCTGTGTTTTATACACGTCGCCTAAACCCCTCTGTCTTTTCCTACCTCAATAGCATTCCTTTGGAAGAAACTACTAACTCCTTCAAGCACTCTTGAAGTCTACCTTGCATCTGATCTTTCCTGAGGCCACTCATACCAGTCACACCATATCCTTCAAGCACTCGCTCTTAGGCTCGGAGGCACAACTCGATACTGACCCCCTCCCTCCCTCCCTCCCTCCCTCCCTCCCTCCCTCCTCTCCCTCCCTCCCTCCCTCCCTTCCTGCCTCCCTCCCTCCCTCTCTCTCCTCCTTCACATAAAACAACTTGCTAACTCATCCTTTATCCGCCCTAAACTGGAATACGTATCTGCTATCTGGGATTACACCAAGTTTACCTCATTAATAACATTGAATTAGGTCAGCTGCCGCGGCATGATGTTTATTCACTCGGACAATTCTTCCTTTACTAGCATCACATCTCTTCGAACTCGTGCTAAGCTTCTTCTCTCTCTGAATGCCGTAATTTAGCTGGCTATCTCGTTTTCTACATATTTTTTTACAGCCTGTGCCACCGATTATCATACAACATTCTTTCAGAATGCTGCAAACCGTCACATGGGTCATAACTTCGATGTACAGTGTCCAAAGGAAAGAACCATCACGTAAGAACTCTTTTTTTTCTGACGTACTGCCTTTATTGAACTGAACTTTACAGAACATTGTAACTACTGATGACTGATTAGAATTTAAAGAATTTTTAGGTGCAATGGCATTTAAGGTACTATTGAAGTGTTTTTCGTGTTTGCATACTTATCTTCTTGACGACTTTTGTTTTATTCTACATGCACAGTTGCTTTCGACATTGTACCTTTCTTTTGTTGATGTTTGACGTATGCCACTCTATGTACATACCTCTGTGGGGCTCCTTCAGGTATTTAAATAAATAAATAAATAAACATCTTATATTTTTCTTTGCACCACTGAAAGTGAAAGTGACATATTTGTTGACTGACTGTGAAGCCTGAGCCTAGCTTTCTCAAATGGGGTGCACGGTGTGCCATGCCCTGGCTTTGTGTCCAGTCATATTTGTTGTCATTAGCTTAAGATGGTTCACAACAGTTTCCGTGTGAAAGCTGCTTCTTTATAACTTATACCTAGGGTTCGGATATTTCAGTTTAAACCAATAAAAGTACGCCGAATCCATTTTTGGAAATTCGGTTTTAACCTGAAAAGGTCAGTATTTAGGTTTGGCATTTATGATTTAAACCGATAAATACCGATAGAAGCACGTCGAATCCATTTGCTAAAATTCAGTTTTAACCGAAAAGGTCACTTTGACCTTCCAGTCAGACCGCAGAGCCGTGGCGAAAAGTTAAACGACAGTGTCTATCGAAACGTGTCCGAATGTATGGGATACACGGGTGGGTGCCATTACGACGTTTTGGCTTAATGCGCGCATCATCGATCAAAACGTGAAGTCCGAAATGCCCCATGATCTTCACCATGTACGAGCGTGTTTTCAAACTCGTTGTAAGGAAGAATGACTTGATGCGAGCTCAGCATGTTGTGTTGTGCTTCAAAACGTCAGCACCGTGTCTCTTTTGACGGTCACAATTGGTTGATTGGCCGATTTGGTTCAGGCAGCGCTTATCTCTTCAGCCTGCCAGTGTCCATGTCAGCGCTTGAGAGGGCATTTCGAAGCTCAGTGTCATATTAACAGGAAATAAAGAGTGCGGATCAGCGAGGAGAATCTGGGAAAGTATGTGTGTGTACTATCATAAGATCACGTAATTCTAATATACGAAGGTGAAATTCTATGATTTTGGGCAGATAGGCTTCATATCTGACTTGTTTGTACTTTGCGTTTTCTTCTTGTTTCTTTTACAGTTACACACATTTACCAAATGAAGTGTCCATTTCTTTTTCAGTGTATCTGTATCGCTATTCTTTGAGTAATCACAAATATCAGAGCTACAAGGATAATCTGATCCGGTGTCCGCTATTGTTTATTTTATATTCACTCGACGCCGATAAACTTTTGTGGGAATAAATATAGTGCCGGTAAAAAAACTGAAAATTGAATTTAAAATAAATGCCGAAAACAGTATGCCGAACTTGCAAAAATAGAACCGGAAAAATCCGAAACCTACTTATACCATTTATCATGCAGATTATCACTGCTGGCACCAAAGGAAGAGTTGCCTTACAGCTGCCACGATTGAAGAAAGAGTAAAGATGTAAGACAAAGACGACAGAAAATGTTTATTCTTTTTCCAGTCTTCCCCTGCATCAAATGCTAGCTGTGTTAGGAGATTTGCGTTTGTTTTTTGTCCCCCTTGTTTCCCACCTGCAGGGATTATTATTGTTACGCTCGTCGTCCATTATTACATTAAAGCTGGTTGCACAATCTTGATTGATTGAAAACAAGCTTGAGGAACTGGGCATAAAAAAAGTGTCACTAGACTCGTCAGAGGGAGAATTCCCTCCAGGTCATTTCGGTAGTTTTGGGAAAAATCCGGCAAGATTTACATGACTTCTAGTTCTGGAACATGTGGAATCAATCATAATAAACACACCTTCCATGAAGCTGTGGCAAACATGTGTGAATGGAATTATCCAAGCATAAAGTGGTGGAATAAAATTGAAAAGCTTCTGCTATAGTGCAGCAAAAAGCTAAATAGAGTAGAGAGGTCACAGATGCACAAACCATGGTTCCTGCAGCAGTCAACCATGAGATGCCCAAACTTTTCCACGGCTTGTTTCATCAAACCAACAATTGTGGCTGGCTAAGGAAAGAAAAGGAAGAAGAAAGTTTTTCCTTGCCTTGAAATGGCTAAAAAGGAAGTTTCGTCCAGTGCACATAGTAGATTTCTGATTAATAACAATACTGTAAACGACTTTGTTTATGGGCTGTGGCTTTTGGGCATATTTTACGCACACAAAATTTCACAAATAAGGGTGGTATGCAATCTGTTTTCTAGCAATGGAAACTATATTTGCGGGATCTATATTTTGCATTATAATTCAAGTCGTGGGATTCTGAAAAACTAGGTCCTTGCGAATATTCTGTCATTTACAGTATGTGATAAAAAATATAAAAAATATATATCACAGGCTTTTCTCTGTTTTCAGGTCTGAGCCCACTCTAAAACTTTTGCACGCAATAAAGGCTGGAAACTAAAAAAATAATACCATACTATACAATTTGTATCTATTGCTTAGCACTCTTTCAAAAGATAATGCAAGCAGAGAATTGCTAGATGAACTAAACTGAAGCATGGGCCCGTGGCATAAATACATAAAAAGTAGGGAAGCACTTGTTTTAACTGCAATTAGCCACATTAGAGGCTCGTCACTTCAAAAAGGCTGTCAGCACATCAGACCGTTCACAAGCAACTTTGCCTAGACAGCAAGCTAACCTCAGACATGCAACAAAACAATGGCAGCTTTCACAGCGGCTCGCAACGATCCCAGCACTTACAGAACTGTGCCCGTCATCCATTGCCCTCACAAAGTCCATCATCTCGCACGTACATGACCGGCATGTTTCCGTTCGCCCGTGGTAAAACTCCCTGTCGACGCCGTTGTGTACGTAGGGGCCGGCCTTGGAAAGAAGTGGAGAGAGAACGTTAAACCTCTAAAGCAGCTTCAGACATCGACACCGCAAACAAGACCTTTTGCAATACTGCACAAGCACCAAGAAGTATGCTGCGAGTGCAGTTACACCTGCCGGCGTCGGCAGTAGTAGCTGTTCTGAAGTGAAAAATCGAGGAAATGTCACTTTGTAAGTGCATTCCTAAAGGCCTTATATTGGCAACTTCGAATATTTCATACTGATAAGGCAAGTGCATGCAGCATATATGCCTACGTTCCCAGCATGCTCTTTGGTGCTTGGGTAAATTGGGAAAAAGGCGTATTGATGCTTTTAGAGTAACTCATCTTTTGCTAATTTTTCAGATACGAGCCATGGGAGTTTAAATCATGATATGAGTTATGCAACCCAACAGCCCGTTTATCCTACACTAAGAAATTTAATTGCCAAGAAAAGTTCTAAAGAGAGGCACCGGCAAAGAAAACGTGCAAAGTACAAGCGTAACGTTCCGAGAGAACGCCTGCCTCCGAGAGATCGTTCATCCCGTTTTCTGGCTAAATGTCTGTAACATAAAAATTCTGAAACATCGCCCACTCCTCCGATTCTCGTCAGACGTCACGCAATGTCAAACAGGAATCGCATCTGCTGCACGATTCGCTGTACCGGTACGTCTGATAAGCGAGTTCACAGCGGGTTCCCACAATTCTGTCAATGATCTGTGCGCTCAATATGGATTCCCGTAACATGCGAGTTGGTACCGCATGTATGTTGCATAGTGAAATACGATTCTGCTGCATCCGCAATCTGCGGTATTCATTCCGTGACTAGGAGTTTGTAACTGATTCCCGTGTTTTTGTCCGCGACATCGATTCCTGTGACAAGCAAGTTTGTAGCAAGTTCCCACGTGTATATTGCACCATAAAACTTGAATCTGCTGCATCCGCGATTTGCGGTATTTGTTCCCATGAGATGCGAGTTCTCGGCAGGTTTCCGTGGGCCCTTCGCATGGCAAAACACGAACCTGCTGCGTCCGCAACATGCGGTAA
Organism: Ixodes ricinus; assembly: GCA_037355805.1. Classification (NCBI taxonomy): domain Eukaryota; kingdom Metazoa; phylum Arthropoda; class Arachnida; order Ixodida; family Ixodidae; genus Ixodes; species Ixodes ricinus. The sequence goes on along the minus strand of JAZHYW010040783.1, from coordinate 5,170 downwards.
CCTCTCCCATGACACAGGTGTTCATAGCGAATTCCCGTGTGTTAATCGCATCGTGAAATGCGAATTTGCGGTGTCCGCGATCTGGAGTATCAGAATGCAGTGGTATCACATGGTTTGTAGCGGGTGCCCGGTGTTTAGGTACCAATCATTTTTGATGAAGTTTTGCTGTGGCATCCCCAAAGATAGCCCACCCCAAGTTTTTCACCATTTATCCCTTCATTTTGGGTGGACGTTCTTTCGAAACTTTATGGTATAAGCTGACAATGAAAAACTAAATTATGCCCTCTTCCCACCTGTGTGTGCCAATTGGGTTGAAAGTGGAACGTATGGTCACAATCAGACGCGTTATCGTCACTTCCATCACATCCGTTTCTTTTAAGGAGAAACGAAACATTTGTCGAACATAGCCCCTCAGCGCTCCTCTTGCTAACTGTTATCTTGTGCACACGCATCGTCTAAGAGAAGAGGACCTAAGTAGTGAATTTTATGTAGGGGTTTGTTGGTACCGTATTTACTCAAATGTAACGAGAGTTTTTTTCAAAATTTCCCTCACCTAATTTGGGGGTTCGCGTTATAATCGAAACGCCTCAAAATTTGCCTTGGCGGTGTCGCGGCACAGGCTCTTTAAAATGGCTACGACAAATCTCACCATCTTTCAATCTTGAGCTGGCAACATATACACGCTGGCAACAGCCAGTCCAATCCTATTCTTGTTTGCGACTCGTTGCGCCCATGTTAGGGTTAGCTTACCCATGTGCCCGAGCACGACCGAGTCCCCGAGTTTCGTAGGCTGCTGAGAAGTGCTTTCGCGACTGGATTCAAGCAAATGGCAACGTGACGAGCTCAGTACGACGGCCGCTTTAAAAGAGGTACGAATTCTGATGGCTATGGAGATCGGGAACTCTGCCGCGGCTCGACGGCTACATGTGACAGAATCGACTATCCGTGGGTGGAGGCTGCAGCGTGAAGCGCTCTTCAAGTGTGAGCCTGGCCGAAAAGGCTTCCGCGGACCTCGTTGTGGCCGTCATTGATGGCGAAAGCGACAAGTAAACTCATTTTATTTTTAGAAACATGCAGGTGTTGGCCACTATGTGCAACAATTAAAGGCACTTTTTTCTCCTTACTTTGCTCGCGTTACATTCGTGTTCTTTTTTTTTTTGCGCTTTGAAAAGTCACTTCTTGCGTTACAATCGTGGTCGCGTTACATTCGAGTAAATACGGTATAATTCAATGCCTAGCCACTATACCAGTATCTAAACAAAGAAAGCTAAGGCTAATAAAAAAAAGTTCTACTATGCAAAAGACAAGCATACTTGACGTGGAAGAGGACAGCGATGGTGAAGAAACACGAGATGCGGGCAGACAGAACACTGCCAATGGACCAGCTCGGATGTTTCATTTAGCTCTTTGTCAATCTCATTCTGTATATCAATAGAAGAGACTTTCGGTTCCTTCAACTACCATATTTATACGATTGTGAGTCGACTCGATTGTGAACCGACCCCCCACATTGCACGTCAACAAAAAGAAAACAACTTTAGGGGCGCATTCTATGGCGAACATTTGAGAACGGCAGTGCGTCTCTTTCAACAGCCCGGCCTCCAACACGCGATCGATGCCTTCTGGCGTGCTTTGGCTGCGGATGTACGCTCAAGGCGCATGAGATGCCCAATCGTTATCCAAACTAGGAGGTTCACGCTGGAGGTGGGACAACTGAAGCTGCTCCCTGTCGTCCTCACTCTGCCTGCTACTAGAGACTATGATTCGTCCGCACTAATGCTGTCGTTACCATCGTCATCACTGCTACGTTCTCAAAGCATCTCATTGGCGTCGTCTAACGAAATCCGGCACTTCGCAAATGACCGCATGAACCACATCTTCCACGCTTGCTCGGTGATCACGTCGCACGTCACGGGTAGGGACCGATTGCGAATTTCTGCGAAGTATGTTGCAAGCTTTGGCCCCATGGAAGCCTCTTATAGATTATTGTCACAGTTAAGATCCTGCGCCGTTGCAGACGCCACTGGAGCACGACTCGCTCCGACAGGTCGAACTTGCATCCAGCAGTGTAGTTTTTGGTCGCGTTCCGATGAAGAATGGCCGAAACAAGTTCCAAAATCCTAAACTGCCCGGATCAGCATGTCAATACAGAAGAACGTAGTTGGCACTCCAGCATGTAGTTGACACTCGATCAAACAATGTGCGACCGTGAATTGTGCGAAAAAAAAGCAGCGTGGAGTGAGGCTGTTTCAGCAACCATTCCGCAGTGGCTCTTACAGCAAGTGCCGCAAACCCTGGGAGTGTGGCGCGCCGTGCGCCCATGTGCGCAGTTCACCGCCATACATTTGGGCTGATTTGCAAATCACTATCAATGGTACTTACTCGCGCAAATTTAAAAAAAAAAAGATTTTGTAAAATTTATTTACACAATGGCACAATGCTACAGGTACAGCCGGCTGAACTTGTAACAAGCCAAGGTGTTCTTGATATCGCGATTGTTTCGTTTTTGTCGGCAGTGGAATGCTTTGGTTCGATTATAAGTCCACCCCTTCACTTCAGATTTTCATAAATTAAAAAATGGGTTAACCTACATTCTTGTAAATATGGTACATCACTGTGCTCTTACCAGAACTGACACAGTAAAGCTTATTTGGGGAGTCTGACTTACTAATTGAGATACTCTACCATCCACCATTCTTTCTATGGGAACAGTTGACAACTCTCATTTATTCTTTTTACAAAGCTTCCAGCCACCTGTACGGTGGCCAAGGCAACAGTGAACACTGCTTCACTGAATATAAAGTATACAAAAATGCCACTGAAGAGCGACAAGACTAAATCTACCATGTCTGCTAAAATAAAAGAATTCATATGTAGGCAATACAAGAAACAACAAACAACCCCCAATATGGTAGGTTTAAACAAAACTTTAAATACATCTTGAAAGGGGCCACCTGTAAGACTCACTTGTTGTGCAGTCTGTAGTAGGCGAGCTGAAGAGCCAGCTGCAAGTAGGCCTCGGGATGAACCCTGACTTGCTTCATGAAGCCCTTTCCATAGCCGGTGAAAACCTCGCAAAGGATGTCAATGTTGTCACACTGAAGAGACAAAAATTCCGAGGACACCTAAGCACTTGTTATGAGTTGTGATGCGAAAGCACTAATGTCGTTCTTCTGCTCCTTTAGCTTGTCTGCGGTGTACTGGCGTGGACGGCCACATTTCACTACTGCCGAGGCTGCGGCCGCTGACGATATATAGGGTGTCCCATATAGGGAGCCACCAGGCTCGATCTAAAATGTATCGTAAAAATCGACGCCTGCACGTAGCCAGTCTAAACTTTTCGTGAAAGGCGTATTTCACAGGTCGGTTTTTTCTTGTAAAATTACAGAGCGTAGCTTCCTTTCTGTAAAAAAAATCAGCAGAACCCATCCTTTGGGAATGATTATCTACGTTAATGCGAATAGCATCAAACGGTGCGGAGTTATGAGCGTTCGTCAGGTGGCCGGCACACTCTAGATACGCCAGCCCACTCTTGAGGCGATTCTAAATTTGTTGACACTTTCACAGCCCTGCGCACGATCTCCGCAGCCCAGCACGTGCGTTTGTGTCACTTAGGAAGGCGAGCAAAGCACGCGCCATACGCACAAACACTCAAAATGGTACCGACCAGACTTTCTGGCGTCTCAGCTAGTCTCAACCAACGGTACTCTAAACGGTTGTTTATATCTTTACCATAGGACGCGCCTTACAGCGCTGTCACAGCTACCGGTGCGCGCGCGTTCCATGCACGAGGGCTCATTCCGCTCTCGTGAGGGTGAGCACGGCCGCTACATCACCCTCTCCCCGAGCGCGGGAGAGGGTGAGCTAGGGGCAGTGCTAAGCCTCACGAGAGCGGAATGAGGCCCTCGTGCATGGAACGCGCGCGATGGTAAAGATATAAACAGGTGTTTATAGTGCCTGGAATGACTGCCTTCATAGCTCTGTGGTTAGCGCGTCTGCCTGCTGATCAAAGGGTCAACGGTTCGAATCCCGCCGGCGCCGGTCTTTTTTATTTATTTATCGACCCGCGGCGTAAGAGGTTAGATAGCCAGATAGATAGATAGATAGATAGATAGATAGATAGATAGATACATAGACGAAAAGTGCGTGAAGTATCCAAAGAATGCTATTCGCATTAAAAAATAGATCCAAAATACTTGTCAGGGTCAACGATGAGCGCACGCAGACGACCAGGTCGAGTTATGGGACGCGTTTGGCGCGCGTGATTGATAGATAACATTGGGAGCAGCGTCGTTGGCATGCGTCGGAAGGGTGTAGCCAACCAGCGAAGGAAAGTAGATGACATGCAGATGAAACAACGTTGGCAGCAAAAGCGCAGTCGTCATGCGAACACTTTTAATGCGAATAGCATTCTTTGGCTACTTCACGCACTTTTCGTCTATGTATCTATCTATCTGGCTATCTAACCTCTTACGCCGCGGGTCGATAAATAAATAAAAAAGACCGGCGCCGGCTGGGATTCGAACCGTTGACCCTTTGATCAGCAGGCAGACGCGCTAACCACAGAGCTATGAAGGCAGTCATTCAACGCACTCTAAACGGTTGCCTATGTCTTTGCCTAGGACGCTGTTGCACGCTAACAACAGTGCGCGCGCGTTCCATGCACGAGGGCTCATTCCGCCTCGTGAGGCTGAGCACGGCCGCTAGCTCACCCTCTCCTGCGCTCGGGAGAGGGTGATGTAGCGGCCGTGCTCAGCCTCACGAGAACGGAATGAGCCCTCGTGCATGGAACGCGCGCGCACCGGTAGCTGTGACAGCGCTGTAAAGCGCGTCCTATGGTAAAGATATAAACAACCGTTTAGAGTACCGTTGGTTGAGACTAGCTGAGACGCCAGAAAGTCTGGTCGGTACCATTTTGAGTGTTTGTGCGTATGGCGCGTGCTTTGCTCGCCTTCCTAAGTGACACAAACGCACGTGCTGGGCTGCGGAGATCATGCGCAGGGCTGTGAAAGTGTCAACAAATTTAGAATCGCCTCAAGAGTGGGCTGGCGTATCTAGAGGTGTGCCGGCCACCTGGACGAACGCGCATAACTCCGCACCGTTTGATGCTATTCGCATTAACGTAGATAATCATTCCCAAAGGATGGGTTCTGCTGATTTTTTTTTCTTT